>CAJPEV010003445.1:0-30769 GCA_905338385.1 Darwinula stevensoni | reverse complement strand
TAGGGAGGACAATTGGCGAGTAACTCCGGAAGGTGCCAGTCTAAGAACAGAATTCCGATTCCCGCAATGTTCCCATAAACGAGAGTCACAAAACCGTGGACACCCGTGTCATCGACTCACGGGCCAAATTTTGACGGGATCCAAATTTTCCCTTCGAGCGAGCACGGGGTCTTCCATCGGTTCCCCGGGAACCCCCCACAGCGACTTTCGATGTGCAAAGTTCTCTAGGCAGCAGTGGACGCGTCGGGAGCGGGCAGGATCCCGATGAAAACGAAATAACGTGAAGAGTTCGGTAGAAATTTTTCTCCAAGATTCAAAGCGACGCGACGGCCAGGCCCGACCCCGTCATCGAATGACGGCGATTGTGAACACCAAGGTAGCGTCACTCGAGCGTTACTTAGTCACAGTGGAAGGGCAGAAACCCAAAACATATTTAAAACATAAATTAAATAAAAAAAACAGCTTGCCCATCTCTCGTGGGGAAACGCCACATAAAAGCTGCGAACTTGCTCCTCGCCCGCATCCCAACGCCTTCGATCGTTGGGTCGCTGACCTCACAAGCGATGCTACATATTTTATGCCTGCATTCATACCAACCACGTTTCTAACAACAAAAAAAGTAAATTGGCGAAACTTCGATGCTTTCCTCGAGTAATTGAGGGAAGCTGTTTCTGATCGTTTTCGGATCGAGTTCGTATCCCTAGAGCATTTCCATTGGTTTTTGGGTTGTGACGTCATCCGCGGGTGGATTTTTTTTTTTTAAATCATGGGATGAAGCCACTACTGGAGAAGGAAAGAGGAATTGTGTGCATTTTGGCTTACGGGAATTTATGGAATAATTTTTTTTTGCCGGTGGGCCATTTGCTTTCACCGACACGAGTCGTACTGCAACCGAGGAGAGATAAGGAAAATTTAAGCAGGAGCAGGGAGGGATATCGGGGATAACGTAAATGCGAGCTTCCTCGATGCAAATGCATGGAAACAGGAGGAAAACTGATGGACGAGGGATTACGGCAAGTCGTTCACGTCGTCCGCGTAAGAATCGTACGGGGAAGGGAAAGCGGCAATACCTGTATGTTCATGTCGCCACACGATAGGTGTACGCATAAACCTTCGGTAAGTGTACACGCAGCCTTATATAAGATGTACACATAGGCTTACGGCGGGTGTTCACATAAGGGACCCGGGGTGTACGTGGTGTTCACAAGACGCACGATAGCCCAGGCGGGTGGAGACGGACTGAACGTAAGACGAGAATGCCGAGTCTCATCGAAGGAGGTGGAGCCCTTCCCTTTGCAGTCCTACTACTGTCGGGAAAGAAAAGAAGGCGTCGAAGATGCCCGTCGTTAGGATCGGAACAGGGGAGGAGGAGTCGAAGATGCCCAGCTCTGAAGCCTTTCAGTAGTGTCGTTTCCCGCGCAGGGCCAGCATCTCCGCTCGTGAGTCCCGCACTTCCTCCGGTTTTCTTCTTTAGTTAGCTGAATGAAGTGGCGTTNGAGTCCCGCACTTCCTCCGGTTTTCTTCTTTAGTTAGCTGAATGAAGTGGCGTTCGTCTCGCCAAACGAAGGCATCAATGAGCAATATCACGTATTTCCTTTCTTCAGCCCCTCCCCGTTACAAAATTCCACCTCTAGCTTCTCACTGAGCATCTAGATTCTAGAAGAACGAAATTGAGCGTACTTCTTACCCTCAGAATACAGAATCGCTCCGGCAAATTAGAAGCGCCACCCTCCCGGGGTTGGGGAGAACGCAGGTTCTCTTTTTTTGAATGTGTGAATTTCAATTCGGTATCAGCCATTATTACTTTTTTAGGCTTCGTGTGTGAGCTCCTGCCCCGCCCCCCACAGGTGTCCGGTATCGTGCTGGTGTTATGCCAGATTCCTGAATGCTTCCGCTTCAGTATCGGTGCCTGGGATCCTCTCGTTTTATTTTCATCTCTCAGTTTTGTTTTTACGCATGATACGTGTTTGTACGGATTGCATGGGATGAGGTGCGAATGAAACCGTGGTTAGCAGCGGTCGATCGCGTCCAACACGCGATTGAATTTCGGGGACAGTCTGTCCGCAAAAAATATTCGAGATGGTTCGAGAAACTCCAGATAAGCCTAACGTTACACGTCTTGGAAATGGTTCGTGACATTTTGGAATCGGCCTACCGCAACGCGTCTTCACCGAGATGTCTGGAGGACCTTGAGAGATAGCCTTATAGACTTAATTGGCCGGTAAGTTGGAGGTTGAGATCTTTTTGAGTGGGAAAAAAGTAGGCCTAGGCCTAACCTGAAAAGAGTTCGTGAGTTAAATAGCGGCTTAGCGGGAGAGCGGATCCCGTGAAGAGGGAAGAGGAGAGGGAAAGTCATTGAAAAAATGGTTTTCACCCTTCTTCGTAGCATGTAACTTCAAGGCGAAAGAAGCCCGTCATGTTCCACACAACGTGAGTCAATTTCCTTCCATAGACTCACGTGACGTACAAGAGGTAGATTTTCCATTTTTCCTAACTCGAGAGATCCGTGACAAATAGGTCAGCCTCGATTTCTTCAAAAATATTCGCGCAAGTGTTAGTCGTGCAGCACAAGTTATCCCCAATATCATTCGTATCAATAGATAATGCCCTTAATAGTGCCACATTCCTACGAAGTATATTCCTTAATTCGTGCCCAATAGGCAACCAAGTAGGGGAAAATGGGAATGAGGGACTTGTGTGATAGTATGGCGTAACCAGACTCCAAACTCGAGTCTGGTTACGCCGGCTATCATGATGTTGCTCACAGTGCTTGGCGATTGTCGATTTGTGGACGAGTGCGTTTGTACAAATGGGGGAATGTGAAGTGATGGGAGTCACAGACGATTCGAACTGAAGTGCATTTATTCAGGCATGACCCACGACCCAGAACCCATAAATAGGGAGAATACGAAGAACGAAAAGCTCGTTACTTTGGCTTGACGGCGTCATCCAGGTCCGGGAACTTCTCCAATTCCTTCAAACTCTCTGTGGAGGAAGCGACTATTTTGTCGAAGTCCTTCAGGGTTGTATTGAACAAGTTGCTTAACGAATCCCCGAAAGAGGATAAGTTGGTCCTCGGCAAAGCGTTCTGATAAATGGGCAGGTTCGCCAAAGTTGATTTCAATATTGCCATCCGACCACCATCCGGCTGCAGAAAGAAAAACATGCATAAATAAGCAAACTTTTCTATGGGAAATAAGCATATGAGAATAAATATGGAAATATTGGATTATCAGGGTTCACGTTTACTCGCTATAGCGAGTCCCTGACTCATATTTTCTTGGAGGGACTCAGTAGCAAGACATCTAAGTCCGTGGGACTCATTGACAGCCCACCTGAACCTGTTCTCACTGAGCTGAAGCTAGGCGCCAGGACTCAAGATTTAAAAAAGTCAGTGTGAACCCTGGGATTATGCAATGAGAATCGCAGACCTAAGTTGTAAAAAATAAACACTTAGGTCTAAAGATGGCTAGAATGAATTACTCAGAAAAAGGCCAACAAATCACAAATCATATACAAATCGTATAAAATGAAAACGGATGCAAAACTGAATTGAAAGGAAAATATGATTTAGACGGATGGTATTTGGTAGAATAGGAGTACCTTGCGTTGGCATTCTCGGGCGATGCAGTAATACTGGACGTCTCCGGCCTTGTGACAGGGAGTACCATCAGGGAAATAGGCACTAGTGCTCAAATCATTCAGTTCTTGCTGAGGAGAATAATAGCGGCCTTGACGGTCCAGACAGTAGATGCTACACGCCTGCCACGGTGCATCTATTCAAAGACACCTTCATACGTCACGTACTATTCGAGTCATAGGAATGAATGAGTCAAGCAGGAAGGGTGACAAAAGCAAGACCAAGAAACTCAATCTTGCATTGGGAGGGAGGGGTATATCACCTGATTCAAGAAAAAAAAGAAGGAATTTTTGAGTTTCGACGACTAAAATACATTGCTCGATTAGGTAAGGCTTTATTATTATTAACTGCCATTTGGAAACCGGCGAGTTGCACGCTCTTGTGTTCCCTGGGCCATGCGACCTGCCCTTATTCTTTGTATATGTGTTAGTAATATGGAAAGCTGTCGGGAATGGCAGGGACGTCATTTCGCTGGGAGGGGGGGGGGGGGGCAATTGCATCCCTCTCGCTCCTTGAAGCGATTTTTTAATAGCCTCCTTTATTCCTGTAATAGCCTGAATATCTGCCTTTAGATATTGCCTCTTGCGGCATTACCCTTTGAGATTCCTATTTCTTTTTTGTTAAATTGTGAACGCTCATCATCATCATAAGCGCTCTAGAAACATCCAGCTGCGTATGCTGAGATCTTGATGTTAATTGACCTCGTTTTAACTCTACCTATAACAACTGCTGTGAGACACTTGGAAGAGAGTAAAAAATTACCTACGGTCTCGCTGCGGGGATGAGAGACGTGTTTGTGTGTTTTCAATTTGCATAGTTTCTTTGCCGCCCCCCCCCCCCTTGCAGTTTTACCAAATGACGTCCCTGAGGAATGGCATGTAGTCATACAGCCTGCCGGCTGTGGTAAGTATATGACCTCAAGGTAATAGTTTTGAGGACATATGCAATATATCGCGTAAGTAGAACATCAATGCGTGAGTTAAGTTAACCCCTTTAGTGGGGAACACTCTGACCCCTGTCTTTTCTACGCTGGAGAGGATTTTTCACAAAATTGCATATTGGAAACTTGTTCAAATTTTTTCGCTTTTATTGAAATTGAATTAATGACGTCATTTGTCTTGTCCGATTTTGAGCAACCGTCCAACCGATTGCAGAAAGACCACAGCCACCCAACCATGCTGAAATAACCGCGCTTCCCAGAGTGGGAAAGTTAACATAGCGCGGATAAATCCGCACCCCCACTCCCATTGTAGGGGTTTAGAATAAATGACTTTATCTCAGGGAAAGAAAGGGAAAGTAATTTTTTTTTTGCCGTTAACCGCACATGGCTCAAATTAATTTTTTAAAGGGAAATTTATCATATTGCAAGCGTTTGTTTTAATAAACGGGAAATACCCTTTTGATTTCGCAATTCGCTGTAAAATTTACACACATCCTCACGACGATACGGTTGACTTTAAGTAACGACTGGTCCAATAAAGTCACATTGGGATAAGGTGTTAAGCATGAATCGATGAAAAGTGAAAAGTTTTTGGCAGGACAGTTGAGGATTAGGGTGAGGAAAGGAGGCGGAAGATCCTTCAACAGCATCCATTAGGGATCCCTATAAACATAGGGGTGGAGATCTTATCCGGTCGAGGAAGTCATCCGGCTATAAAAGTCGCGCACCTTAGGGGATTTCACTGTTGCACTACCTTAATTCCTGCCTATTTCTTTGCAGGTAAGTGATGGCGGCAAAATTAACGAAAGAAGAGAGGGGTGGGGTTAAGATGTGCTCAAACATGTGTGCTGCGAATTGAAGTGTTTTCAAGGTGATGGCAACGGATTCGGACATTGAATGTAATTTCCCCTATTGTGCGCGAATTTTGCGTCACCCTGGATTTTGAAGTTGTGATCCAAGAATGTTCCCTGTGTGAAATTCGAAGCAACACCTCAGTTGGGGTACTTAATCTGTATGGGAACTCCTAAAATGGCAAATTACTACTTGTGTCACTGAATCCAGTCTTTAAAAAAGGCCGCAATTAAATTGATTAATTTAATTGCAGCCTTCAACCACGATCCTTAGCATTATAAATAGACTAGTATCTAAAAGGTAATGCTTTTACTTTACACTGTACAATTTTTGGGTTTCATGGATGAAGTAGGACCTCCCCTAGAACCTCTTTATGGCGCCCTTGCTCTTCCCCCACCCCCAGCATAAAAAGATGAATCTACGCCACTACGCCGACTACGCCACTGTTCCCAACCCCTCCATTGGACGGAGATTCGAGGAAATCAACAGACCAGCTCGATAATTTTCAAAATGGCCTTTGGTCGTAGCGGCGTTTATCAGGTATTCCAAGCCCTTCGTGGCGAACTCCCTACATTGCGCCGTCGCGTACGCTTCCTTGCTCTGCACCCATCCCTTTTTGTCCTTGTCCAGGCAGGCCGTCTTTCAATATAAGAGGAAAGGCAGCAATAAAACATCTACGGCTTCATGATCTGGAAAAAAAAAGCTATCACTTATGATGAATGAACAAATTCAAACAGAGGAGGGGTTGCAGAGTTCCACTTCGAATCTGTTCCCTTCGCAGCCATCAATAGTATTCTTCCTTCCTGTACACGTTCGCCTGGGGGAATAGAGAGAAGAGAGAGAGAGAGAGAGGAATGTATGGATTCCCTATAGCGAATTGAATGAACGCATGTATGTTCCCATGAATAAATAGATAAATAATATTTAAAAAATATGACTTATAGTACGCTGCACTGGAAGAACCAAAAGTAGGAAAAGTATTCATTCCTGAGTGATCGTGTAGTCTATTGTCCACCCTCAGTGTTGTAGATAGGCAGATTTGTCTCTAATGTGCTTCTATGTGTCTTAACAGATGTGAATGGTTCCTGCATAACGGGGACAACAAACATTTACTTTGGTTCAGTGCATTGACAGTGAAATGGCGGTGCGACCACGATAGGTCGTAACGAGTACTGGACGAATGAAGAGGCTAATACCAGGATAGACTTCTGAATCGCCTATCAAATGCAGCTTGTAGATGTACAAAGTAGTTAACGAGTCCATATTTATATTAAAAACCAATACTTTGTTAAAATTCAAAAATGTAAAACTTGAGTAAAATCATTCTTGATTCATGCAGGGCAATCAATAAATAACATTTTGATGAAATGGGACATCTCACGTGTGATACATGTATCCCATGGCACCCTCGATGCATTTAGTACGGCATGGAGAGGATGCCCATCCTGTCAACTGCCCTGGACGTATTATTCTTTGGCTCTTTTCCTCTGCTGTCCATTTCTGGCATTTTCCTCCGCGACACCACTATAGGTACAACATCGTCTTTGTATATTAACTCTCATGCTGGGTTCCTATACACGAAAGGGCTGAACTAACGCTCTCAGAACCGCAGTATGAGTATTCCAGGGCGGGACCTGCGCTGTAGAACCCGGTTCGCCAGGGAGTACGGCATTGCAGCTGCGAGCAGTAGTTCTGCAAAGAAAATACAATGTATAGAGTAGATAAGAAGTTTAGAAAATTTATATTGTTTTATATTTGTTCTTCGATTGTCATCGATCATTATTCTTTTCATCACCTCATCCTATGCCCTTGAAAATTTCCTGGATTTTCCTGAATATTATGAAGAGGTCCTATTCCACATTTAAAAAATAATGAGCCCTTTCTTATTTTTTGTGGCAAATAGTAAGATCTCCCCATCCCCTAATAATTGGAGTCGATTTACAGAACAGTTCCATACGCATCAAAAGTGGCCGACTTCCCGTTTTATTAAAAGTTTAAAGTGAAAGAAGAGTCCTCATCCTACTGATTAAGTATCTGAAAATAAATTAACGAACAATTTTTATTTTCATTTGTTTTTGGTCTATGCAAGGGGAAAATACTCGTGCACCAGTGGGTTAAATTGGAGTATCGGCAAGTTTTTACAATTAATTTTTATTAAATATCCCTGAAACATGGATTTCATGTCACGCTGAAACGAGTCTATGTACAAAATTTAATTACCATCATTCAACTCCTTGTCAGTTTTGTTTTTCTGGCTATGGACGTGCATTAATTTAATTGCAGCTATTACATTAAGGTAGAAATTTATAACGCCCCTAGAGTAATTCTTCTAGGAACTTAGCTAATCCAAGTATTGCTGTTTTTTTATGCACTTCAAGAAGAAAGGAGAAACAGGTTTAAAAATATTTTGCCATACAGATACTGTTTGCCTACACTATAAGGCAAAATAAAACCAATGGTTTTTAGCAAATGTTTATCTGCCCCCACTGAACCTATTTTCACGAAACTTTCACTGTGCATAGATGGATGTGATGCATGACAGGCATCCCAGCTGACAATCGACCTGTTAGAGTTCTTCATTAAAGTCAATCTGTTAGGATGGATGGTATGTATCATAATTAGCCGAGGTCCACTGAACATTCGAGCAAGTTAGCGGAATCGCCTTTTCAGACTGTCCAAGCATGGCGGTACTCACCAACTTAACATAAGCAAAGCAGCTTGAGGGAAGAATAATAGAAAGCAGGGTTTATCTTCGAAGTCACCCTCTTACTCCCCTCATTAGACATTCGGGAAATTGGCCTTGCTTTACACTCATCCTATAACCTTGAAACTACTCAATCCATCTGGTTACCATTAAGTGTTCATTTGATACATTTCGTTAATGAAATTACCTTCTGAGTGCTCCTCTAAGCCGATAAGCAGGACCCCCCAACCCCTTCTCACAAGAGTATTTGCCATGTTTTCACTGAGAAGAATAATCCTGTTTCTTTGAAAGGAATCAGTTTCTTGACACACCACTAGGAGTTCGTTAATAAAATTTTACAACTATCGCTCTAGTCAAGTTAAAATTGCTATTTCAATAACGAGCACTGTATTGAGATGGGAACACCAAATTAAAGGTAACGCCACTTGAATCTGATTTGATGTGAATGAAGTCAAGCCCTTCAAATTCCATCTAAGTGACATGCTATATGCGCATATTCTCTTTCTGGTTCCCTCTATTAGGGAACCAGAAAGAGGATATGCGCATAGATCGCTTTAAGATCGCACGTCACTCTTATATTTCATTAGAACTCTATACAATAGCATCGGAATTAATGGTGAACTCCAAGGCGAGCACTGTGGTGCTCGCTAACTTCAGAAGTACCGAGAGTTCGGAATAGGACTTGACGAAGGCATCTTCATCCATAATAAAGTCCTGGCATTGACCGTCCATGTCACGAATCTCTCCTGGGTATCCCTTCTCGACCTTGGTCATAGCACTGTCCACCTTCCCGTCCTTATCATCCAGGCAGGCACTCTTTACATCATTCCTAAATAAGCAAATAAATATATTCTTCATTCTTATATGCATTGATGTTGCCGTTGAGGGCTCTGTAAGAAGAAAGTTTAGCATACATTTTTCATGCTCATTTTCTCAGCACTTGGAGCAAGAACCCTTAAAATTTTCAAATCCTTATGAAAATTAATTCTTTTATAATGAACAGAGCTGCTGCTGATAACGACATGAATGTGCCTCTAACACCAGAAATTCCACTTGGAATAGGTCTGGTCCGATTTTTCAAATTGAAACAATGGGCAGAAACCCAAAAATCATTAAATTGAGAATGTCTCGTGAGAAACCTTCTCTTACCTAGCCATGCTGTCCTTCATGACGTGCACAGAAATCACTCGTTTTAGATTTTCTGGATTTTCCGTATTGTCTTTTCGTCTGTCGTTGTTGCCAACAAAATTCGAAAATTTTCCCTTGAAAATATGCAACTTAAAGTATAGCACTGTGAATGGGAAAATTCTCAGAAGTGCTTTCGAAATCTTAAAAAGCTTTTCTCTGCGTTCTGCGTCACGACTTTTCTAACAGATCTGAGGTCTGGCTGCTGGTAGTCCCCATACAAGAACAGTCAAGACAATGGAGAGCCTCCGCTACCTCTGGAATATGAGTAAAACCTACTGAGACTACTCCTGCTCTCCCAACTTCCAGGGCCAGGGCCATTGAATGAGATCAATATCATATTACTGTAGAGCAAAGTGCTCGTCATCAACTTCGATTTAAGGCACCGTCACAAGCTATGATTTTGCTTATATTTGATTCCTTCCATAATAGCTATAATCTCGTGTAATCAGAATCTATGAGCGGCTGATGGACTCACATATAAGTGGGATACCAACTCATAAAGTCTCGAGACATCCTTGACTTTATGATCGCTCATAGAAAGCATGCCGGGAAGGGCCATGTTGGTTGATATTTTCAACCAACATGGCGCTTCCCGCAGGACTATCAACTCTTAATTTAGGTTCAATGAGTGCCAGTAGTTCTGTGAAGGTATCACTATTCGTCCTCAGATATTACGGAAACGATGGAGATCTTAACCTCGTAATTCACGAGAAATATTGGCTTCGTAACCCTATTCTCGCCCCCTAATCAGCCGTTTTTGCATTCATAGACGTCTGTCACATTTTCGACTTCGCTGACATCCTGTAATCTTCCTCAATGATCTTCCAACCATTAATTTAAAAAGTGACACCAGCAGTCAAAACTTCACCCTAGAAAATCCATTCCTATCTCGATAGGGCGACTGGAGGAGAGAAGAGGAGGAGGAGAGAAACTAAACATGCGGCAGATGTCCTGAATGCTCACTAGTCTCGGAGCGTCTAATCATCTGCTCATAGGAAATTCATACATATACGAGCAAAATCATAGCGTCTGATGGCGCCTTTAGATACATGAGGACTTCTGGTCTCGACAGGATGATAAAGAAAAGGATGGATGATCCGTTCTGCCCGCGATTTCTTGACTGCTTACTTCGTTTTAAATTATGGTTTGATAAACAGCATTTTCAGCTATTTAATTTGAATTTCGTTAGTGGTCAAGAATGTCGTCATAATCGTCAATATTAACTCGTTACTAGCCTAAGAAAAGTATCTCATTACAACTGATATTACCGTAAGGTGTTAATCGATACCGTAGAGCGTTACTTTTGATTGCTACAACCCAACCTTGCGTAGGTTATGTAAATTTTCGAGGTTGATTTCCCAAAGACTGAGGGTATAGTGCATGAAAAAGTGCTGCAGACTTTCGACCAACAGCATACAGGGTATGGCAAAAGGACATGACTTTTTCTTCGAAATACTTCCGCTCACAATGAAGTGATTTTCGCAAAACTTTTACTATGTATGTATGAGTATATTTCAACTCGTTTCTCAAATGTCATCAAAGTTGGACCGAAACAATGATATCAGCAATTATTGAAAATATGTTGACATTGAGAATGAACAAGAGCTCTTGCAGGTGGAGTGAATTAAAGGTGCTTAGAAGTGGATCATTCCACTCAAGTGAGTAATGATCTTGTGCTCGACCGTCTCAGAATTCAATGAAATTTTTGCAAACCTTCGGATTATTTTGAGAATAGACCGCAGAAAAAAAAACATGTCTGTACTTCGAGCAAAGGCCAAGGAAAGCGAGTTTTAATTTGATGGGGTGGGGGATTAGGGTTGGCGGCACAAAATAGCCCCCAACTAAATTCCTGACATGTTATGTCACCATCCTATTTTGAGTGGCTAAAACTTTCAAGAGACAGTTGGATGCAGCTGATACTTGACAGAGAAGTTCATGAGTCTAAGAGGATTTTTACATCCACTAAATGGAGCTGGTCGATAGATGGCGCTGTTAACCAGAGGGTCCCCAATCTTCGTGCTACGCCACTTTTTAGGTATAAAAAAAAACTTGTACGCTTTTTTTAGCTTTGAAACCTTACGTAAGCCTACTACTGCTACACTGCTACTTTAATTGACTTTTGAGATGAGAGAGCATAGACCATTGCTGCATTCGATGTGTAATTATCCACCTGTAAACTTTGTAACGGGGCAATGCAGAGCTCAAAGAATTGTTATGAAAAAATCCTAGACAATCTTCTCAACTCCTTTTCCAATATCAAGGGTTCATAAATCTTTTCATATTTGCTCGAATATAGGAACATTTCTTTTTCCCATAGAAAACGGTGGAGCGTTTATTTTGTGTCACCCTATTTACGTGGTGAAAGTTTTGCTAAAAGTGCTCCGTTGTGAGCGGAGGTATTTAAGTTAAAAGTTGTGGGACTTTTCTTTGCCATATCATGTACAAAGATGACGCACAGGAGGTTGTTGACGACTTGGGCAGAACACTTTGACCAGGTCGTCTCTCCTTCCAGTCCTTTCGATGGAGACATGATGTTACCCTCAGACTGACAGTATGCCGACTCTCCCGATCCGTCGTGGCTCATCCCCAAGCTGCGAACGAAAATAATATTTAATTATGACCTTAGAATTCAATCTGGAATCAATATTGAAATACTAGTGACGATAAGATCAATATTTTATGATAATGAATTCACCACGTATGAATAAATAAATGACAGGCACATTATGAGAACGAATAAAAAAAATGGCTGTAACAGCCTATCTGATGTCTCCAGTATTTTCTTGAATTTAAGTGATTGCGCCGTGGTTTCCACAAATGGCCGGATGTTTCATTGCCCAGGGTGGGAACAATTGTAAGAGACAACAGAAGACAATGGAGGAGAACGAACTTGTGTCCGATTTCGTGAGCGAGGACGTAGATACTGGAATATCCCGAGGACGGATAGGGTTTCCCAAACCCGTTCCTCACTCCAAACTCCGCCACCACGCATGCCACTTTCGGCGAACATATTCCGCCCACGTATGCCAGACCTTTGTGAATTTTTGTGCTCAATCAGCAAGAGCCCTGTCGTGCTTTAAGCATAAACGTTGAGTTTTGGAACAGGACTTAATCTGTACAGGGTGAATCAAAAGACCTGCCCACCTTTTGAATGTTAGTAACTTTTCAACGCTACATCTGATCAAGATGCGGTTTATACCATGTGAAAGTTCAGAAATTTCTGTATCGAATGAAGGTTTTTTTTATAGTTATTTTGCGATTGTATCTTTCGGGAATGAAATTATTATTATGGGGGTTCTACAAAGGCGTGAAAATACGTTTGAGGCACCGCATCAAATTATCTGTTCGAGTGTCAGAGCTGTTGTGCCTTGGTTGTGATCAATTCCAATTCATGGAGAATTGAGGAAAATGGTAGATGAACGATGTTGCGTTTTGCAAAAGTTTGACTTTACTCCGAATGCGATGGAAACCACTCGACAATTCAGGAAGAAAAGCATAGGAAAAACCGTCAACCGCAAGTTGATCGCCCGTATCAACTCAAATTTCGACAGGACAGGAATCGTAGCAGACCTTTCCAATCTGGACGCCCTCTAATAGTCGAATAGAAAATTATACACGGCGCTGCTAGCATGTTTTTAGGCGCCAATGCATTTATATGACCCAGAATTTGAATTTCGTTTCCGAAAGATACAATCAGCAAAATGATACAAAAATCCTTCCTTAGATCCAGAATTGTTTTGTCTTCGATTGGTCAAAACCGCATCTCGTTGAGATCTTGTATTGGGAAGTTATTCTCGTTCAAAAGGTGGGCAAGACTTTTGATTCACCCCGTAGAGTTGTCTCTTCTTTTGAAAAGGCAACTCCATCGTATGAACGAATTCTTTCAGTATTTCGTCTGAAAGGAGACTGGATGAAATCTTTTTCCAGAATATCACGCGTTCTAAAATGAGTAAACTTCAGGTTAGATTTTCCATTGCTTTTACTGGGATATATGATAATACAAATACTTCCGGGTTACGCAGAAGTTTAAGCTCACCCATCGTGGCGAAGCTGGCCTGACCGGCTGCGTCCTTTCCCCACATGTCAAGTCTGCAAACAGTAAAAATAATTTAATCGGTGCGCTCGCGGAACAGTTCTAAGGAAACAATTTCGAATATAATCAAATAAAATGTGAGAATCTTCTGAGAAATGCAATTACACTCACTCGTAGGCCATTTTATGTTAACTTATTTATAATTGCGCCGATTTTACCCATCACCATCTTAAATTAAAGCCCTTAAGAAGACGACTCCGAATATAAGTTTAAGATTCATTGTAAATAATAATGATGTAATGCAAAATTTGACAAGAAGTTCAGTTAGGGGGTCAAATATCCCCTTGTGAGGGGTGGAGACAACTTCATCTTTTGTGATCTTAATAGATAGCCTTCAGTTTTCCGTGTTAAGACCAATTTCTGGTCCCCATATGGGGATATTCCCCCCCCCCCCCACTAACTGAACTTCTTATCAAATTTTGCATGACATTAGCTTCATCATTATTTACTAGCTGTTACGCGAGGAATATATACGTTCTCCTAATTTAGATTTATGGATTTCTGTGCCATAGTATTCAAATGAATACACCTTTGGAATTTTGATTAGCCATATTTCGGATCAGTAAATATTGGAAGCGTCCCGGCGTCCCGTATCTCCTCCCTCCCAGTTGTCTGCATGCCTATTTTCAGCGACTTCCACCCAGTAACATTCAAGTGAGACATACCGTTCGAATTTTGAACGCCCGGTTATTGGAGGAAGAATTGGGGATGGCGATTAAGAGCTTTGCATGGGATGTAGATCGGCTCGATAGAACCGACCCCGCCCGCAGATCGGGTTCATAAAGTTTCTTTTGGCGATCGAGTTTCGGGTCGAGTATTGAGCATGATTCAAATCGGACCGATCAGGTCAGGTTCGAAAAAAGTCGGTCCGTGCAGGCCCTCGGTGAAGAGACAGAGGGACAACGGGTCTGTCCTTCTGTGCCTGTCCGCCGGATGTCTGCACGGGTCGACTTTTCCTCACCCGACCCGATCGGCCTGATTCGAATAAGAAAATCAGGACCTAGACCCGACTTGAAACTCGATCGTCTACCGCGCTTTACGGGCCCGATGCGCGGATCTTATCGAACCGATCGGCGGGCCGACCCGCAGCCCGCATAGGTCTCTAAGCTTCAGAACTCGGGGACACAGCTTCTCGCTCGCGCCTGACCTGAAATTTAACTGGCAACGGAACTGCATGCTCAATCCGCGGGTCGGGTTGGTCCGTTCTAGCCGATTCGCATCCCCTGCAGAATTCAAGATCATCCCCTATTCCCCATACATTAACCAGAGCGTTCGAAATTCGAATGACGTGTCTCACTTGAATGCTAAGGGTATAAATCTCTGAAAATTTTCATATAGGCAATGGGGGATTCCCTGGTGACGGAACTCATCACTTATTATTTATCAAAAGCTTGGCTTTTTGACATTTGAAAGTTGTAGCTCCTTAGAATGCAGTGAGACAAAACTCAAAGAAAATTGTTTTAAACGGTACTTAAGGTTCTCTTATGACTGGAAGGATCCCACATTCCTCCATCTGGTAGTTCAAAATTTGTACGATGTATCTAAATTGAATATAATGAGATGGAACTCTCTGAAAATTGGCATAGTGGGAAATGGGTGGGGGGAGAATGACACACCCAATATGTTCACCTATACATTCATGTTTGAATCGTCTTTTCAAGAGCTTTTACTTGAGCTTTTATTTATTACTGTTACATTGTATTATAGTGATCAAAGTCGGAGAAATAATGAAGAAGTTGGCAATTGAGGAGCAGCCCTCAATTTTTTTCTTCCCCCCCCCCCCCGAATTATTATTTATTTATTTAATTATAATTTTTTGCGGGGGGGGGGCATTTCTCAAGAATCCTTGGTCAGAATCGCTCAAGTTTTGTCACACCTATGTCCGAAAGAGGCATTATATTTACCAAGTTTCAAGCAAATTCATGCTGGTCGAGCAACCACCCTGGTTGAGTTGATCTGGAATCCCCCAGGTGAAAAGTAAAAGGAGGGAATGTATATTTGTGAAAACCATTAAATAGGCTCTAATGCTGAATGAATTTTTTCGATTCGTACCCTGTGAGTTGTATCGCCATATCCCAGTGTGTAGGATCCTTGTCGGTGCCCTTGTTTTCTTTTTCCGCATAAGCGCAAAACTTCTCCAGCATATCCATTCTTTCTCCCGTGCTCTTGAGAGCGCCCGGAAGTTCTTTGCTCGACCTGAATGCCACCACTGTGAAAGTCACCTTCGTGTTCATGCTGCTGTCTAGGTACACCACCTGGACCTAGGGCAGAAAATAAGGAATTGAGCCCAATCCTCATATGGCGACAAAGCGAAGTGGTCTTGCCGCGCTGAATAAATGTACTGCTTGCCTTGCAACAATTTTTCGTGATCAAAATTTTCAGCAAATATAGCGGCAACCCGGAAAATGCTTTTAAATCCTTGGGTACTCTTACGGAATTACCATATGTAGTCGTGTGTACAGGATGTATTTGGACATATTTGACTATAAATGCGCCAAACTTCGCTGAAGGAGATAATGACTTTATGTGGCTAAAACATTATATGGACATATTTGCATCATATGGTTTAAATGAGGAGCCCATGTATGGCCATATTTGATGTCTTTATTTGTAACTTCCTTACGGATAGCTCAATGTCTTGTGCGCTAGACACACACTGACGCCACGCTTTATGCCATCGTTTCTCCGAAATTCTTTCGAGAGTTCGTCTGACTAGGATTTTCGATGTGAAACGATCCCCGTATCGAAAGTTGTTGAGCCTAGCTTTATTTTGACGCGTTACGCAAAGGTTTTTTTTTTTCATTCACCTTCTAGACATCCAAGCGTGTCCCATTAACTTCAGCATCTGAGGTATATTCAGACGCTGCAGTTCTTTCAGCAGATGCCCTCTACGCTGATCTCATCGTTTAGGAGTCATTTTCAAGGATTCCAAGAGGAGCTTTACTGCCGCACGCAGTCCACGGATATTAAATCCCAGACCCGACTCATGAACTTTCCCATAGGAATTGGATGACTTTAAGAGTCTTGTTTGTAACGTTGACTCTCTGGGAGCACGTGATCATAGAGTGTCCCGCATAGCGGGCGGTGAATGCCATAAGCAACGTGGGGTGCATTTGGATGAGCGCCCGTCATCTCAGTATAGCCAAGGGGCGCGGCATGTAATGGTACAGGTATCTCATCGACCTCTGCTGCACATGAGTATTTCGCGGTTTATTCTGCTCATTGCTGGGGTTTCATGCTTCAGCAAGTCGTTGCACAGCACGAGCCGCTTTAAACGTTTAGACGAGATCTTCAGGCATGCAATTATCAATGTGATGTACGCCATATTGACTTTCTGCGAAAGTCTGCCACAAGACTTTCACAGCTTTCGGACTTCTTGCCAAGATTTAGAAGAATAAAAAAAAATCCAGATCTTACGTACTCAATACAATTTGACAAATTGCTTAGGTTGATCCAGGTTAGTCCGGACTTGGGCAGAGTGAGAAAGTAATTCCGGATAAATGAATTCAAAGCAGAGTTAAGGCACAAGATAGCAGAGCAACACCACGGTGGCTGACGTTTCAATGTCCCTTGATGTCGGGTAAGGCATGCATCACAGTTCTCGCTTGCAATAGCATGAACATCGGAATTGATGGTCCACCTTTCAGAGTGGTGGTGGAAATCATGGTATACATTAAGGTTACACAGTAATACAAGTTGTATACTCCTCCTAATACTCCTCAACTTTCATCACATCTTAACGCAATTACCGATCTAATTGGAATTACCCTGTTCGGGTTTTTTTTCTTTTGCAAATGGGGTCGGATATTCTTGAATAGATTCGAATGTTTTTGCATTGCTCTCTGCGCATCTCTTGCGCATCGGACGCGATTCCTTGCAAGAACAACGGTTTTGGTTGAACCGTTGTCCTGAGGAAAATACTTGGAGTTCTTTTTATGAAACTGATCGATATTCGATAAGACAATATTGCTGATAGCTTCTGATAAGATGGTAAAAATTGTCGGACGTGGTCGTTAGGTACAAAAAGCATGATGCTCGCAAAATTGCTTTGATGCGCTTGAACACAAAGAAATTTTATATTTTCGCACTCATTTTCGAATTAATTTTTTTTTCGATTCGTGAGAGTATTCATAAAGTCACTCCATGAACTTGCATCCCACGATAAGATTGCCGGAAAATAGTTTTAAAATCGATCCAGCTTTCTATTGATAGCAGTCTTGTAGTTTTAGTAAAACTAGGTATTTTATTAGTAATTGAATATTTGGGTAGTTAGAGAAGTTTAATAAGAATTTTGAACAATAATAATGAGTAGTCAACCTGCTCTGACGTACAATATTAAACAGTTAAACTGTTTCTTTTGAATTGGCTGATGCTTTCACCGTATGCACATTTTTTAATGCCTAACTTTACTGCCACATTGTCGTCATTGGTGGCGTAATCACAAAACTACCGCTATCGGTCAGAGTGACAGACGGTTTGTGGGTTACTTTCCCCATCTGCCTATCTTATGCATCAAGCTGCAGTTATACTTGAATTTTGCTTTTGTCACTGAAGCCCATACTGCGTTCAAGAAGTTGGCGATGTAATTGGTCATGGCGGTTTCGTTGTATCCGTAGAAGGTCCTGTATTGATTGGTGGCTGTCGTATCCAAAAACACGCCCAACTCCACCGTCAATGACCCTCCAGCACCCTTCTTCCGCCGGATCTGATATTAGGGAAAGACAGGCAATGTATAGTTCAATGTTTTGCAATACTCTACTGTATTTTACGGCATGGATCTCTTCACGTACCTCGGTGACAGTCGAAGAGTTGTTTCTTGTTCCCCGGACCTTTTTCCAATAAGCCTCTGAAATAAAAAAAATAATAATATGCTTCAGCTTTTTTTTTGTATTTCTGTCTCCATTCAAGTACTTTTTGTTAATATAGTAGATACTGCTCGTTGTGATCGCGTTGGTGCAAAGAAATTCGAAAATATTAGGCGGTTGATAACAATAGGCGACTGCAATCAATGCCGCCGCTTATTGGTTTTAGTTTTCGAGATTTTATCGCATTATCCGACTGATAATAGCCAGTAATCGCAATAAGCGGCGTCTACTGTAATTTAAACCATTAAATGTACGAAGTGCTCTCGTAAGGCTCACCGACGTCTTTGGGAAGGTCGACGTAATCCCGATCTATGTCCTGAAAGAACGTGGAGATACTGGATTAAAACTTTCACAGTCCTAATTTGAAGAATGTTTTAAGAACGAAAACTCGTGAAGCTAACCTGGAATTCTTTCACGGAGTTGGAAAGATCCTTGTCCCAAAATGAGCTTCCATGGTCTTCCACTCCGCAGAAGCTTCCCTTTCCTTTCCCTAGCAAAAAATCAATAAATTTCACGTGGATATTTGTACCAGCTTCAAAATCCGGTGAACTGTTGTCGATTTTGATCCACATGAAAGTAACGCTGACGTACGGATGATTCCATTCGGAACCACGCTTCTTTCCGAGGAATGAAAACTAAGAGGTAGTTAAGCTGAAATTTCAATGTATGCGTATGTACAGGATTTTCCAAAAGTCACTTTTGCTGTTTAGTTGGCTGCAGTGTCCATGGAATGACGTGAGACTAGGAAGATATTGTCAGAACAATTCGACCGAGTGGAAGCTGATACACGTAGGGAAATCAAGTGCCATGGTTGCCGTGATGGCGTTACCATCATGTCACGTACTCTCACAATGGATATAGACGTCACTAATAGACTGAAAGACAGCATACGCCGGGAGATTCGCCTAATTCCTCGTTCCTCAATATATGTGAAACGATGTGGAATGGGCTGCCGTCGATTCCGTAGCCTCAAAATAATTATAACCTCAAATTCAACCGTGCTTAAGTTATAACTATACACCGTTGCGATGACGGTGCGTGGTCCGATGGTGTTGTCATCATGTTGCCTAATTTATTGGCGAGCGCCAGTTTTCGCAAAGTAATTAGTCCAACTGCCAATTTTCCCTGTACTGCGTCTCATCGTGTGCGCTCCACAGCAGCCTTAACAGCGAAGTGACCTTCGGCAGTCACTGACTAACCTGTCAAAGAGTGGTGAGATTCATCAAGGAGAAGGAGGTGAGGATGGCCCCGTTCTTCGTCGCCCTTTATTCCCAAGGATTCCAGTTGATTGTGAAGACGAGGACTGAATGGGTGAATCTGCAATGCCCGATCTCCCTCTATGATGAACCCGGACTGCAGGGGGTGGAAGTATATTGCATAATTATTAGCCATAAATGTCTCTCAAAACAAATGAAGTTGAAAAGTGCTCTTGGATTTCGGTGAAAATGAAATTCGGACCTAAATAATGTGAGTATTGAGGCCAACGGGATGATAATACTTAAAAATGGAATATGAAGGTACAGCTTGAATTCTGAACCGTATACGCACCACTCCAACAACCGCAGAAACCAATGTAGCAGTCAAATTTAAAATATGGATTGTAGGTTAATCCAAAGGCCTTGCATATGTAATTGTATTCGAGCGACGCGACGAGCCGAATTTTATGTTCTGAGAGAAACCATTCGGATATTATAATTGAAGCACCGTAACGTCTGTGACCATGAAGAAATCAAGATTTGTCCTCGCTAGTCACATTCCTGCTAAGTACAGGGTTGTTATAAAATCATCACCCTATTTTGATAGGCCATAACTTTTCAAGAGACAGTCGGATGCTGCTGATATTTGACAGAGAGGCTCATGGGCCATAGCAAAATTTTTTTTTCATTCCTGAGAAATGGCATGGCATGTAAATAGGGGGTGCTGTGGTCAATTACAGTACCCTCTATCGGAATGCAATGCCATCTTGCGATATGGGTAAAAAAAAAGCATGTTTAGTTTAAACTCATGAACCTTTCTGTCAAATATCAACAGCATCCGACTGTCCCTTGAAAAGTTATGGCCAATCAGTAGGGAGGTTACTTTGTAATAACCCTGTATCATGCGGTACTCCTAATATTCAGTAAGAAACTGCAGCAGCACTAGAAATGCAATGAAATGATAGGGATGAAATGCTTACCAGTCTTCCTGGAGTACACAAAGAGATGGCAGCCTTGGTACCTCCGTTGTTGTGCATGAAATGACATGGCTTTGGCTCGTAATTTACCTTCAAAATCCGACCGTCTTCGTTGACCACCTCAACTTTCAGATCTGGACTCAAGAGCCAGCGATTTGGCTGCAGCAGCAAGTCGTAGTCCCTACACCAAAGACAGATGGTAACTCAGAATGGTAACTCGGGTCAAAATGCGACTAAATACCGAATTGAATGAAGGTGTTGCGATACCTTTCGAAGGCGTTGAACCGATAGCGACGATTTGGCGAGGTAGAGGAGCCACGTTTTGCGACCTGAGGATCCCGGTATTCCTTAAGGTAGAGCACTTCATATTCCGGTACTTCCTCGCCTCTGGATACGCCGAAATAATGGTCCAGTTCGATCTCCGTCATCAGCCGATGTACGTTCTCCAGCACCTTCAATGCGACGCTTTGTGAAATCCTTTGATACTATCGCATTCAATGTTCTGAGCATGGCTGCAGAATTTAGTGTACACGTATGCAGGAAATGTCTCGATTCCCTGCTCTTCCGGCGTGAGAGGCGGAACTATGAGTTCTGCTTCTCATGCTGGTTCTGACTCTCTTCATTATATTATGTAAATAGGAGATAAATTGGTTGAATCCAAGTCTTCCTTTGGCTTGAATGGATTTTTGCATACTTTCCTGGAAGTGCGTCAGTTTTAGAGGAAGAAAGAGGGAAGTAGATCAGGTTTCTGGGGGAAGCAAACACGTTGACAATTAACGAGAGCTATACGGAGGCAGTGGTGATTGTGATAGGTTGTGCTGAATCTGTCAGGATAATTTAACTAGGAAGGTGATGAGAGTCCTTTGCTTGTCCTTTTTTTTTATACCATCCGGTCGTTAGCTGCCGTGTGTAGCTGTCACGAACGGCGGTGAGGACTGATCGGGCCGATGATAAGAGGTTTCCTTAGCTGGTTGAAGGAAGGGGAAAAGTCGCATGGTTGAAATTGGATTTTCCCTTTGCTTTGGGCTTGCCTGTAAAAACTCTCTTTATTCCCTAAAAACACTCTCTTTATTTCTAAGCGCTTGCTCCTGTGCACATGAACGGTATATAAATGTTATCCACTCATTGATCTGCCTCTAATGATGGTGCTTATAAGTACTGCACCAAGTGCTAATTAGTACTTTATCTCAGTATCTCGAAAACGGCAAGATCGTTTGAAAAATCCCAGGCTTATTCCACGGAGATGGTCGTTACTGTTACGAATATGCAAGCGGAATTTTCATAAATTGAGCGCTTTTTCATGGTATGCGTGAAAGTTTGTGCCATAGGGATCCATTATAATGTTTTGCTTCACCCTACGAAAAATAGATGGCAAACCTTTCCCAAGCACGGGAGAAAGGGGCAACGTGAAGAGAGCTCCACCCTCCTCGACCCCTATTGGCCAGCCTAGAATTTCTTTCACTTAAGGGGACGTCCCCTTGAGACCGGTTCAGAGGTCTCCCTCCCACCCCCTTCCCCCTTGAAAAAAAAGGGGAAGACCATGTAGCTATGATGCGAACCGATTAGCGTGGAAGTCTTCGATGCGGATACTCACACATCCGCAAGATAGATGAAGATTTCACTTTCTCATGTCCTTTTCCGGTTATCATCTCTATTCGGCTTTACGGTAGGCACAAAGGCAAATTTTGGCTGTGAAGGATATGACTTATTCGTTCTGTGTCCCTACTCGCTGAAGCTCGAAGACTACGAGGTAGTTCTAAAATGAGAAACCTTAATTCTAACTTAGATATCAGGACGACAGAACCCGAAGGCAGGCTCAAGTAACATCCAAAGAAGCAGTAATATGAGTGCAAGGAGAGTGTTCATAAAGATCGTTAGAAATACACAATAGATGTGCTTTACAGGCCTTACATCCTCCCCACACATGCTGGGCATGAAAATAGAATTTGACACCCAAGTGACAATTGAAAACGACTTTCTTGCTTCTCCGACCCCCATACAATTTTCCGGTCTAATATTCCAAACCCGTTCGATTCTGACCCCATGTGCTAGACAGGGAGAACCTCCTTAACGGATGTGATGAGCGGGGGGTGAGCATTTCCCCGCGAGGAATTCATGTTTAGACAGGGGAGGAAAGGATGGAGAAGTGCGTAGAAACCAGACAATGAAGACGAAGTCCCTTTTCCTTCCTCGGCATGGAAAGGACGACTTTATTCATCAGTGACTTCTGTATTCAACGACCCGCTCATGGAAACGAATGAGTTTGCTCCGCGGTATTAATCGGCGTTATAAACTCTATTGCGTAATGCACAATTTGTTTACAAATGTTCATGCGATGTTGTGGAGCTTTTGCATGATTTTGCTCCACCGCATGGTAGCTCCCTACAATCGGAGCTGATGGAGAATCTAGGCTCTCTTGATCTATGCTTTGAATATTCCTAGGATTCCTAGAAAGATGGTTCAATGTGGTTGGGGCCCCGCAATAAGGAAGACCCCTTCTCCGATTCAGCCAGGTTGTACCTGAATACATCCTGCCTTCCAAATAGGAACCATACTAATTGGTCAAAACACATTTAATGTAACTTATGTGTATCCTGAAATTGGTTTGTAGCATTGGCACTGGTCTCCTATTGTGAATTAAAAGGGAGAGAAGTGAAAGGGTGGGCTTCTAGGCCGTCCCGCCCTCGTCCTCGCCCTTGGCCCAAGAGCCGGCGAGTCTGAGGGGGGAAGAGACTCCAACATATATGAAACGCTTCGGTCCTAGCGCTTTTTTCAGGTAGGTTGCTGCGGCCACTTAATATCAGTCATTCCTTATGATGTAAAGGAACAACAACAATAACTTGATGGAGTCTAGAGATTCAAGGAATAACTACACAGTGGAGAATAGGATAAAAGAAGGTAAAACGAACATCGTGTAGCGTGGCCGGCGCTGAGAGGTCCGCGAGAAGGAAAGCGAGGAAGAACAGGATCATGATGCTTCTTCGCACTGTGTTTTCGACCGCAGCTCAAACTCCATCACCACAAGCCTTTATATATGAGGGACAGAGGAGTCGATGCTCCATTATCGATTAATCTGGTTGAGGGCAACGATCCGCGGATCATCGTCGCGGCAATGATATGGGTTCACCTGTGCCTATCTGTCGATTTATACACGTGTCAATCGGTTGAACGGCTCATTTTCCTGTCTGTCTGGGTCCGTCACCCCATCGCATGGAATCATCAGGGCTGAAAATGATGGTTGCACCGGTAACGTATTATAGGAAATAACTCTTCTTTTTCATTCCCTTCGACCCGTATCTTTATGCTATGAAATAAATGGGAAGAGGATAACTCCTCTAGGAAGGTCTGATAACTGTTTCGCTCCTTCATACGCACATTTTCCGATGCCCTGTTTGCAATTTATCGTTCCATGGGTTCTTCTTCTGCCTGATTTTCCTGGATACCGATATGAAGGTCACGTTCTACTTAACATAATCATAACGCGTCCTGCTTTCAAGGCTATGGATGCAGCCGATAGGCTTTTTGAAACTTCCGTGGTCAGGCAAGAAGCCATGTAATGCCTCTCGCGAATGGATTCGGGAGAGGAACGTGGCCTGGGGAACTGTTCCAAGAGCATTAATACCTGCTTCGCAAAAGTGTGGGAACGCGACGAAAATCCTGCGATGCGACACGCTGGCGATCCGCCGCTGACAGCATTTGCGACGGAGCTATATGCAACCCGAGATCGAAGGACCCGGTCACGTATCGACTCTTGCCTCCGGCACGCGTCGCTCGCTTGCGTTTCTTCACCGTCTTGTTCCTGATATCTGTCGCCCGTGGGGTCCCGATCAATTATTGGTCATTGACGGTTCCATAGAGGAACTCGTAGTCTTCGTGAATGACATAATCAGAGTCGGCGACGATGCCGATGATGATAGAGATTGATCAGTTCCAATCCTGGCTGATTTCACGGGATTTCCTTCTCGGTTGTCTCTCGGAAACCCTCCTACGCTTTCATCTGTAACAGTAACGAGACCGTGCCACCCTGTAATCTGTGGGCATTTCTTTCAATTTTCATGTTCACATGCTAATCTTGCTTAATTGAGAATTCGACGCTTCATTATCCATTTCCTCGTGGATCCATCCGTGTAATTTTTGAGTTTCGATTCGTCCCTCTGTGTGGAAAAAATATTGACCTTAGTGTGCGAGTAATGTATCGTCTAGAAACAATACTTCTGCAATCACGGGAAGGATTAAGTTCGATAAATATCCGCGTGTCATTATCCTCTGAATTTGAAGGCCTTCAAGTCTTTCTTGTACATGGCTGCCTGCACATCAGGCCTAAATTGTTGGCAGACGTAATGAGAGACAGTATTTAGGCGCATCCCCCCCCCATTCCCATCCCTTACCGAGTTCTTCAAATCCTGAACAAATCGGTTCTACCGGTTTTGATCTCGGTTGCTCCATTTGGAGCTTCGACAGAATAGCGAGAATATGATCCATAACTGCATATTTAAAGGTCTCAGCGACAAAAAATTTAGTGCACTGAGAAGTGACAGAAAATGTAATGCTCCGGAAAATCCTGGCGAATTGGTAAATGTAGGCAAAAAACAAAACTACTGAGTGAGCGTGAACGTGAATGAGTGTGGAAAGTTTTAGAGTAAAAGGGTGTTACACACTACGATTCTTACTTCATGCCACAATCGGGGCCTGGGCTGGGAGTCAATCACTTTGTTAACTGTAAGCAAATAGACGTGTGTCTTCAAAGTAGAGAGAAGGCAAGTTATCCCAGCTTCTCTTTCCTTCCCGAGACCCAAGACCAGAAGCTCTCTTTGTTTGAACATTTGATACTTTGCTGGATAAAGAGTAATTGAGACAGAGGTGCAACCAAGAGACGGAGAGTGATACCCGCACCTAAATCAGCTCCCCATGAAGAACAAAAAATTATTTCTCGTCTTCCAAATCTCCTCTTGATACCTTTTGTCCTGCAACTCAGGAGGACGAGGGAAATTTAGGTCAAGATACCTGAAAATCCTGTTTTCTCTGGCAAAATTAACCCCCATGATTTTAATTAATAAATTTGCGGTCATATTCGTTTCGGATGACAGAAAAATGGAATAGCCCTGTTTGGCGAAAAAAGGGTTAATATCCCCATGGAGATTTTTTACCCTTTGAGCACAATGAGAGTCTAGGATGCTTCACATTTCTGAGCCTCATGACTGAAGCCATCCTCCACATATTATGAAGCTTTGATTTTCGAAGCAATCGTTGTCCTCGTTTATTTAGTAATGAAGCGCTTCACTCGGGCATAGGAACTTCTACGTGCATAGGCTGCAAGTAGAAAGCAGTTTCTTAAATACGAGAATCGGCCCCTTCATCGGACATCGTCATTTTCGCGATACCGCTGCTTTTCCGCGCATGAAGCGGTCGTTTGTTCTATGAGCTGGCATAGCAGTTAAAGGATTAAATCAACAAATTAATTCACAAAATCCATTATAGCAAACCCAGGTATTAAAAAAAGGTGACGGTGCATGACGGTAACCTACTGTATTGCCGTAGCATTTTTCTCTATTTGAAGCCAAGGACGTCTTCAATAAACTGGTGAAACGTCTTGATGTAGAAACTGAGTAAAATAACGAAACTGTCCTTGAGACCATATATGAACACTCTGACCCCAACATTTTAAACCCCTTTTCTTTTATAATTTTTCGAGGGTGGAAGTGAGGCGAATAGGTGGAAAGATACAGAAGGGGGAAACCTCACCTTCCTGTGTCTTTTCATCCATTTCCTCCCATCCTACCTTTCCCGTTTCCCTTCACCCCATTTTGGCGTTCGTTCCCTCTATCTCGATTCAGACGCGTCCAGAAATGGGATTTTCAGTTCTGCGCCAAATTCTTAAAGAGATCTAAATTCCTTGCTACGAGGAGACATCACTTTGTCCCCCATGTGACCCTATTCTTTCCCTTCCTTGCCGTTGGACATGCCGAAATAATGATTCAATTCTATCCTCGTCAAAAACGCACTTTTTCCAGCAAATTCGAGTCGACGCATTGAAAAACCGTTTGATGAGATCGCATTCGAGATACCGAACCAATAACTCGCACCGAAACTGAACTTCCGTTGCGAAAGAGTTCGAACTGGGATTGCAACTCAGTCTTCGTGATATTGTTTGGATTTGAGACAAAGGGGGTGGAACGTGGGACTTGGTCAAGTTTCTGGGGCAGGTAGGCGGTTGGTGAATAACGAGAAAGAGGGTTTATGATATTTGCATTGGGATGGATTGAATCAGTTTACTGGCTATATGAACGACTCAAAGACGAAACGAGTCCTTTGTGTGTCCTTTGTCCTTTTTTATTACCTTCCGGTCCTTCGCGGCAGCTTTTATCTGTCACGAACGCCGTGTAGAGTGCGGGAGAAGTGGACCGTGAGGATACCGATGATACGAGGTATCTTATCCTTCACTCGGGCGAAGGAAGGAAAGAAAGCCTCTTCTTTTGGGATTGCCTGTTATGAGATGATTGCAATCCTTTCTTAGGAAATAAAGCAACAACATCAATAACTTGAAGTCATTGAATTCGAGTCAAAGTGTAACTGAGCAGTGGGGAATAGCGTAGAAGGTAAACGAACGTCGCGTAGCGTGGCTTGCGGAGGAAAGCGAGGAGACCCGGTTTCTACTCCATGGAGGTTTCATTCCACAGTGTGATCGATCGAAGAAGCCCCATCACATCATGCCTTTTTATGCGACAACCGGAAGAATTAACGTTTCGATTATGAATTCATAGGTCGAAGACAATGATCCGCGGATCATGATCGCAGTAACGATAAGGGTGTGCCTATAATAACTGTCGACATCAAAGTACGGTACATATATCACTTGGTCGAACGGCTTATCCTCTGGGGACCGTCATCGCGTTAACATGATCCCATTTCTCATTTTCACAATTTCCTTTGACCCCTCTCGTTGTGAAGAGATGGGTCACAACGAATGCGAGGAGGACAAACCCTCTCGAAAGGACCGGCAGCTGTTTCGGTAATTTATTAGCATATACAGTATCTCGTCGCTTTCCTATTTGCAATTAATGGTTACATGGATATTGTTCTTGCCTGATATTGCTAGATGCCAATATCATAGTTCCTTCCCACTTTCCAGAATCATTAAACTTCCAATCTTCAATGAGATGGATGAAGCCGATGGAATTTCCGTTGCACAGCGAGGAGCTATGCAGCGCCTCTTGTGTGGATCCGTCTGCAGTAGAATGCGAACTGAGGAACTTCCATCGCTAGGATCTCTGGATTGTACAGGGTTCACGAAGGGCACCAGTCTCGGTCGATATACACGAAGAGCTTGCTCAGATTTACATCCATTAAGGTAATAATGCTTGAGGAGGCTAGCCTTTTGCTGGGATGTCATCATTTTCCTGCTCTCTTCGGAATGTGGTGTCCAGTCCAGATGGCCTGGCTTTGTATTGTGTAGCGGGTCATGGTGCTGCCATCTGGGATGATCGTGGAGATAGATTATCCCGACTTTTATGATGCAAATGGCCTTCCAATGTCATTATCTGTGTACCCTTCAAGTTTGGCGATCCAACTCCATCTACTTTAGTCACTGCAACACTGTAAATACCCCACAACAATTTTTAACCCACCCTGTATTTTGGTATCCTGTCACCAGATATTTAAGCTTCCCCCCATAAATTCTTTTAATTGAAGTCAATGTTTGTCTAATGGGTCTCTGGATCAATGTCGGCTGAATTTTTTTAGATTTATTAGAATTCGAGAGAATTGTTGTGAAATACCCTAGGATTTTGAAACTTGAACTTCACAATGTTCAACTTACTGAAAACGGAAATCCTCCGCTCTCCGCCATATTATAACGATTTAGTCGATCTCAACAAGTCCAACTACCCACCCTATTCGATTGTCGTCTTTATGTATACTATGAACTTACATGAAGAATTACCTCCAACCATTGGTGAAAGCGGGGTGAGCCAAAGATTTATAGAGAGAAGCGGATAAAACCGCGAGATTGCGAGAATCATTGTGAGAGATGGAAGAGAAATTAAATTCCCAAGAACATGTAGACTTTATGTCTTGTCAAAAAATATTGGCAGATGAAATGTGGGACAGTGCGTCGGTGTGCTGGGCTCACGCGATGCAGCCATGTACTCGATCATTTCCTCGACATAAATATTCATAGTTGCCAACCTGGTAGAAACGATGTCTTATATTCACTTGCACTCCCTCTCAAAGCGCAGTTCAGCATGACGCTCTTCCCCGTGCTGTTTCTTCTCATCCCGTCCAAGCACTCTGTGTCCCTGTATGCACTGCTCCTTGGTGAGAATCCTCTGGATCTTTGTCACTTCAACGATTTCATGTAATCTTGCGATGTAACAGTTAAACTGGGATCATTATATAATCCTTACCGACATAGGATTTTTTCATTCTCCTTGGCTAAGTACTCTTTGTCTCTGCTGCCCCTCCCTCTGTCTCGTTCGTAGAGGTGAGCTTGGGTTGCGCCAACGTTCCATTCAACTATGGCTTGGATCAGTTAAATCTCCTTGCTACTATGACTCAATCTGTTTTAGCACAGGATATTTGGCTTCCTACACACCGACACGGTTGGGTAGGGTCGAATCATATCTATTACACGCTGACCAGCTCATTGAAAGGAAACGGTTCTCATTCATTTGGGTCCGTCTAGAAAAGGCTGAACGACGTCTAAGCATCATGTCTATAGAAAATGAGCAGATAGCATGGACTCTTCCCCTGCCCTTGTCCTCGTCACGTTCTGGGGCAGGGGTGCTCAAACTACGGCCCGCGGGCCAGATCGGGCCCGCCGAAGGATTCCATCCGACCCGCATTAAGATGCGACCGGCATGATACTTTTTGGCCCCCAATTCACCTGGTTTTTTATTTAAATATTTAAAATCTTCTACAATCTCATCCGCATTTCGTCCAATGTAAAAGCCAGGGAAGAGGGAAATGAAAGTCCCTCTTCCCTAGCACTAGGGAATCTTATGAGTGAGATTTCGTCAGTGAATCACGCTCGTCTCACCTGGTCCGCCCTTTCATTCTTTGAATTTAGGCGTTTTTCGATCCCCAGTGATTGACCTCAAGCGTCCGCACATTCAATAGGACATGTAGCGGATGTTTTTGACAGTTTGCCAGGCATGTACCGTGTCTTTTCGGGGAACCCAAGTCATTACTCATGTTCACCAAAACCGCAGAAGTATTTTTCAGTGCAGCAAGTGCGCCATTCAAAATTCAGTGTCATTCCATTAATTGTTCTGCAGCAGAATGGGTTTCAATCGTTTTAGGTGCGGAATACTTATTTCTCTCTTTTTTTTTGAGAGCACGTTTATGCATAATCTTTTTTTCTTGCTAAGTACTAAGCCTTGAATCGTGCCAAGCTTCAAAAGTAAGTTGATTGTGAATGCCGAAAACTTCGAAGTCGCTGGGAAGATATTTTATTTTAAAGACTTGAACGGCAAGGCTGTGCGTTCGATTTGTCATGAGACAAATTGCCGTCCTTAAAGGGCATGCACATAAATGGCAATACCAATAAGCCATGCATAATAAAGATTTTGAGAGGTACTGTGCCACGAAATAAGTAAGCAATTTCAAACTGAGAGCATCTCGCGTCCAACGATCAAGAGACGGATTGAAAGACTTGTCCTGTCATCTTCAAGAGGAAATGCGCTCAAGGGCTCAAAACGTCACGTACTATTCCGAAAAGAAAGGAAAATGTTCTCTGAGGAATACGGAAATCCTCTTGTCGGTTTGTCCAAACCTAGTATTTGTATTGGTATTGGTATTTCTAGCAGACGTGATAGTTCATGTGAATGACAATCTTCCTCACGGTCAAGGTCAAAGGTGCGATTGCTTCACCTCGGACTTTCGTTCAGCCGTGAGTGCTTTCAAAATGAAAGTGTTGCTTTGAGAACATCATCGGGCGAAATTCAAGGAACGATTTCGGGATTTCTCCGGGCTCGAGGAAGAAATTCGACTATTCCATTTTCCATTCAACACGAATGTTGAGAAAGTACCGGAAGAAATGCAAATAGAAGTCATCGAACTGAAATCTAGACAGACGAACTGAAAAACAAATTCACGGACCTGTCTCTCCTTGAGTTCCGTATATGCATGGATGAGAGTCATTTTCCAAAATTTCTTCACCACGCCCAAATGATGACTACCTTAATTGCATCTACATACGAGGGTAAGTCAAAAAGTATCCGCAATGTATTTATTAAAATTAACACAACAACAATACAGAACTCACAAGTGTATCATTTTTCAACATAGTCCCCCTGCTTTTCAACACACTTGGTCCAG
>CAJPEV010003444.1:0-30771 GCA_905338385.1 Darwinula stevensoni | reverse complement strand
CCGAAGAACCCAGCCTCACCCTCACCCTCACCCTCACCCTCACCCTCACCCTCACCCTCACCCTCACCCTCACCCCACACCCTTACCCTCACCCTCACCCCACACCCTTACCCTTTTCAACGGCCTCCTTACCAACCATCCCAGGACTTGAAAGATGACAATGACAAGGCAGGTGTCGAGATGACTGTCCTTGTTCTCGAGCATCCACGTAAAAAGAACACTCGCGATAACGTCAAGTTGACTGAATCCAACTAGGCGAGTTTACACCTTCACCCAGGCACTGATAATGTATTCTCTTCTACATAGTATCTCGGACGATCACGACTAAACGTTGCTCATAAAGGAGACGACGGTACGGCGTACCCACGACGTGTTAGTTTAAATACGGCACGGTCTCTTTGTGCCACGGGCCGTGTTTGCACAGAGGAAACATATGCCTCTGATTTTATTGGCTGCACCTGCTGCCAAAATCCACAATGAGCTCCATTCTTCTCGAAATTCTATATTATTACCGTATGAACCTTTCTCTTCATTACCATGATACTGCCCCGATGGACATTAATTCCACATGTCGATGTCGATGGTAATCCATCCCATCGAGTTCTCGATCTATTTTGGTCAGAGCTATCATCGTTCATCAATGGACGAACCCCAAAGCGGGAATTCTGCGATGAATGGAATATAAGCGAGAATCGTTCCTGAGGGACACCTCGCGCGCAAAAAAAAACAAGCAAAAGCTAAATGTCGTCTCTTGTTTCACGACACGAGATCACTGGCATTGCATATCCTTCATGGGGGCGATGAATGGAACGTGAGAGAGGGAACGAGAGGAAGGATTCGTGTCCCGAGATTCCAAGTAGAACAAGGTCGAAAGGAATCATGTCGTCGTCGGCGATGACGTGCTTTTGATGAGAGCCGTCCACCACTCATGCGCAAGTACTGCAATCTCGAGGCCCGAGAAGCTAATTTCCTCAGGTGAAGCAATTATCCCGGCCTAGCGTTGAGCTGACTCCTGCCGGCTTAGCAGAGACCAGGGTGTATTTACAGGCGAGCCTAGGCAGGCAAGCCAGGCAGCCGAGAGAAAGCTTTCTCTGTTGAGGTAGAGAGAGAGAGAGAGACAGAGACAGAGAGAGAGAGGGAGAGAGGGAGGCGCAGAGCATGCAATAGCAATTTACGGCCACTAGTTGTTACAGCCTCGGGGCTTTCCTACCTTCAACAGCAACCCAAATGCATCAATGAAGAGAGAAGACGAGGATTTAATGATTCTAGCTGCCCTCCTGCGACAAACACCCTCCCTTCTCTCTTTCGGATTCATAATCGACGTACGTGAGCCTTGGGATGCGTTGCATTATCATAATCATCATCATCACCCTGCCTTCCTCACATGCTGACAAGGACAATGGGAATCCCCGCCGCTTTTCTTTCGCGAGCGAGAGAGGGAGAGAGAGAGAGAGAGAGAGCGAGAGAGACAATTCCCATGGGAAAGGTATACGGAGGGAGAGAGAGAGAGAGAGAGAGAGAGAGAGACCACACCCTATGAACTTGAGAGAGGAGCGAGGGCCGAGGCGAGGCCTCAGCTCCTGCGAGTGATGCGCGCCATCCGTGCGTCCAAGTCTCCACATTCCACACTCGAATAACGAAGTGTCTGGGATATACCATTCGCCCCATTACCGATCGGCGATCATCCTCCCCTCCGGCCTTGCTCCCTCATCGAAATCGAAATCGTACCGAGAAGTCGGTAATGAGAGGAATTCTTGAATTAGATATTTGGATTCCCTAGCAGGTATGCATTGGCTAGCAGGTGGCAGCCCGAGGGCATGAAAGAAGGGGAGGTTGGGCTAGGCCTTGGCTCGGCTCTTCCAGCCTATGCTATAGCCCAGGCGCAGGGCCAGGGCCAGCCTCTTGCCTAGCCTCTCTCACGAATCATTCCATGGCTGCATTGGAGCGAGGCAAGGCAGCAGGCGCTTCAATACGTATTAGACACCTGCACGGCTCTACACCTGTTGCTTGAGGGCAGCCTCCTTGGCTCTTTAGCACCGGGAAGCAAACCCCACTTCTTCAGCCTCGGGGTTCCCGCTTTACTTCTATTCAACCCCGCTATCACCCTAGGCTTGGGAATGCAAATTTTAATATTCCAAGATTACCCTACCCCCTCTGCACAGAAATTAGGTTTCTACTCGAATAACGTTCTCAGTTCAGTAATTAAGCTGTTCAACTATCACTGACCTTTAGGGAAAAGACAGCCTTAGGCCTTAGCAAAAGAGTTCTTACAATACTCCTATTATATTGCTATGATATACGATAATACATGTATGACCACATATTCTTCGTGCATTGAAACATGCCAAGAAAAATGACTCTTGAGGTCGGTGCAAAATAACTGAAGCAGGTTGCGTTGGCTGTCTGCGCGTGTGTGAGAGACCGAGTGAAAATGTTTTTTCCGCTCCGTGCACACCTCGTCATGTGCACAAGAGAAGGCTTTGGGCAAGCTCTGTCGCTCCCCCCGAGGCTATTCTACCTTGCATCTCTCTCTCTCTCCCTCCTCCTGCCGTGTGTCTGAACTTGAAATGTGCATCGAGACACCGTTGATTCCTTGAGTTTCTCGACTCCAGTGACATCCCTCATCAAAAGTGGACTCAAGGAGGGATAGTTGAACATCGTGAGCATCGTCGGTGTCGGAAAACCAAGGTCAATGCGGTGGCTGACTCCCGTGTCTGTGTTCTCGGCGAAGGACAAACATACACCTAGCCTGCTCCTGCTCGCCCAGCCAGGCCGAGCTAGAGAGAGCCTTCTGGCTATTTTGGTTTTGTTGCCTTCAGCACTGGACCGCGAGTGGATTATTGGTCGCTGGTGATCTGTGTGTGCATCAGCTAAAATGGCGGATTTGAGCCCTATGGAAGCAGACAGTCCCACAGGTGGGCAGAAACGAAAAAGCCCCGAAGACACAGACGGCGACGCGCTCTCTCCCAGGAAGCAACCATCCAATGATGTCAATGCAGCATTTCAGGGCCTCATTGACGGGCCGGACGTTTCCGATGTCACAGCCAACGATGTGGATGTTACTGAGGTAATGCTATGCCTTCTTCATTAGTTCCAGGGACCAGTTGTACCTAGCAGATTAATCGGTCGATCTTCTGAGAGCGCGTTAGTCGTTGGTGACCGTAGAAATCTTTCACATCTTGAGCGTAGTCTTATTTATTCACGGCAAGTCCGGTCGTATTTGCTGGCATAACCGTCTCGGCAAGGGGTCGGGGAAGTCGTTGCTTAGGGAGTTGTTGGGGGAAAGAGTTTTCTGGCAGAAACCTGCTTGAGCCGGACAGATGAAGGAGATAAGGGGAGACAATCCAGTGTCCAACTGAGGCTGTGCTGACCGTAAAGAATACGCCTAGGTTCGAAGGAGGAGGGAGTGGTCAGCATGAGAAGTCATGTCTCCTTCCTGACATGCTTCAGTGATGTATGATTCATGTATGTTCTCTTCGTAAAAGGACCCGATCGATGGTGCTCTCCTGAATTCCAACAGAGTAGACAGGAATACCGTGCCAGTCGAGTGCGTCCAATCCGGTCTTTTGTTAATAGTTAGGGGATGCAGTATCCTGGTGATGATCTCGGTTGGATGGGAACGGTCAGGGTGGTGATCGTTTGTGACCCCCTTTTCCTTGCTCCCAGCCTGTGTGAGCAAATTTCATATTTTGAAAGAATAGCCCAAGCCTGGGTCTTTCCCCTGCCTACCCTTGTCGAAGTTGCTTGCAGTCGGTGCAATGTTTTTAAGGAGCGTGCACAGACAGGACTGGATAGTAAAGTGGCCTCTTTCTTTCGAAAGCAAGGCCCTGTGAAAAAGGACTTGCCGTGCCGGGAGACGATAACCGGTAATTGACTGTTGCATGACCTTGATCCCAAGATCCGGCGCTGCGGTATGATGAAGGGATCGGAAAGAAAGAAACAAGATAAAGATCGGGGAAAGAAGAGAGGAAAGAAATATTCATCTGTTGTGGAAGGATATTTTTGACAGTGATGGGCTGTCGGATGGTACAGTACCTGCTTCCACGCTTTACTGAAGTCCGAGGTCTTTGCATATTTTTATGCCAAATAGTTGATGCTGAGCTCCGTGATGATATTTGCGATTTTTCGTAACCCGTAGTTATACTGTGTGCCAGTCTGATTACGCAACGATGTGGAAGCTTGAAAGATGAATGGGAGTCGGTAGCTTCTGATTTTATTGCTTCCTTTGTAATGATTGCTTTCTATCATTCTGGCTGGAGATGATCGCTCATCGTGAATCTTATCCGAAAGGTGTGATCCCGCGCAATACCGTGCAGTTGCTGAGAACCGATGACAGAACCTCTCTCACAACAGCCAAAGAAACCATCCGAAACTTCGTTCCGCTTTAGAGAAGTTATGATACTCGCTCGAGTGAGATGCTCTCCTGAGAAGTACGTAGTGTGAATTGTGCATGAATGATGTGTTCTGCATGCAGGAATTTCTCCTGTCTGTTACGTTTTCACGATGCACCTGTATGGGAGACGTGAATCTAAGTGAAATGCGACGATCGCGATGCGTTCTTCTCGTTCGCTGCATGACCCGTTCTGCTGCCTCTCAGAAACGAGGAGAACCTGATGAAAAGACGAATGGAGGAGAGAGTATGGCATAGACCTAGTGTGATGATGATGATGAGGGAGGAATGCAGTCAGAATGGAAAGAGGGAGAGTGAAATGACACATGGACCACATGGTCTGCCACAGGCGATCCTCCGCGCTCTCCCCTCATCTCCGTCATTCCATGTAATTCCTCTATTGATCGAACAGCAAATGGAAATAATAACAAAAGAGCACTGAAGCTGCTTGGAACACCAGGTTGCGTCTGCAGGTATATGACTCATTATAATTGTTTATTCCGAATATTACAATTAAAGAGCCTCAATCCGAGAAAGAATATGACCTGCCTACTCAGAAGAAAGACGTAGAAAGGCCAAAAGCAGGCAAAGGTCTACTTGTATTGAAGGCACTCGATAGAGTAATAATGCGAGTGAAGAAATTAAAAAATGGAGAGGAAACGAAATGAAAGATAGAGAATTACAGCTCCAGAGGAGACATACCACCTACAGTTACAAAACCCCAAAGGTCTTACGGAAGAACGTTTGGGAAATATTTTCGGTGTGTAGACCTAGTAGGCTCTGTTGGAGATCACAAGTGAAAAGAAAGGAATCTATAAACTGGAATGTATTTGTGGGGGTATGGAGTCGATTCCAGATGTCATTCTAGACGGAAAGCAACTTGAAGAAGTAAGGTTTCATGCAAAGTGAGAGCCCTTGAGGGTTGAACATAAATTAAGTTTGTAGAATGCGAAAAAGGAGTTGTTAGTGCTCGTTATTACCGGCACTTTGTGGGAAAAATTTATTGCAAGTGATTCTCAGCTGTCTAACTCCAAAATATTGTGCAGACGCGTTCCTCGGATCAGTCTTCTTATCTTCAATCGCGTAATGAAGCGGGGATTTTGACTGAAACGGTGAAAACAGAAGACGATTGTCTCATGAAATCGGCCGGAAAAAAGGAGATTCATTGTCATGGCTGAGGGAACTCAGTCGCGACGTGGAGAAAAGGGAGGTGGTTTTCCTTTTTCCTAGACAATACGAATGAACGGCTTTCCGAGGGACAGCTGAGAAGAATATGGGCCGGGGTTACCAGGCTTCCTTCACACCCAAGTAAGCAGAGAGAGCCCACAGGCCATGCACTTGCTTTCATCCCAGGAAGTTCCCTCTCTACTCTCTTCGCCCCTAACGGGAACACACCTATATAGGGGATCATCCCTGAAACATTTTTCCATCAATCAAATCTCGTTCATTTCTCGTCCACGGAATACCTTCTTCGCGACCCGGCGGGTTTCGAATTCCGTCATATTCCGTCTGGATATTGTTTGGGAGATCCAAGAATGTCAAACGGTGAAGAGGGAAGGTTGATTCTTGCTGTGGTTCGGAAATCTCTCAAAGCGGCTAGCTAGCAGTCGGCATCTTCGTTCTGGACCCGTTTAATTGATGTGGCACAAACGTAATGAGAATTTTTTCGCGTTGTAGATGGGAACATAAGGAATCTAACCTGTTCATTTCCTTTGTGAAGAAATACGGAGAGAGATGAGGGTGGCCACGTAGCAATTCCATCGAGAGAGGCATGCCCCCATCTCAATCGAGTGGGAGAGAAGAAATGCAACATGTTTTCTTTCGCCCCAAATGACTTGCCGTCATACCTTGAGTGATGGAAAGAAATAGAATCTCTTGCCTTCCCTCTATTAAAACGTCCGAATTTTAGATGGAGCAGGTTATGTTATTTCGTTTCGCTTCGTTGCTCCCTACGTCAAGAGGGGGAGAGAGAGAGAGAGAGAGAGAGAGACAGAGACAGGGAGAGAGAGAGAGAAGGGGGGGATAGGGCAAGAATGGGGGATAGAAGAGAGGAGGGGGGGGGGGGAGGTTGTTCGAGGAATCAGAGGGAGAGGGTGGTGCCTGAAGCCTGAAGCTTCTGCTCCGTGATCGCCATAGCCAACCGGTGCTGCCTATTCTCCCCCCCCCTCTCTCTTTTTTTGCTTCTCTCTCGTGCCGCTTGCCCGCAGGAAAAAGGGAGAGAGAGCGCGAGCGTGGTGTGCTTCCTCGGCATTAGCCTCCAGTTTGCAACCTGTAGTCATATAATACACTGTTACTCGAGTGGTGGGGGGTGGGACGTCAGTCCTCTCGATCCCCGGTCATGTGGACTGAATTCAGGACGGTCAGCACCAGGCGCAAGGAGCTGGCCAACCTCCCTAGATATTATTTCTCTGTCTTCACCCGTCGGTGACATGTGATCCTCATCGTTCACCTGTGACCCCACAGAGCAGTTATTTATCTAGAAAACAAGGGGGGAGTCGAGTGCGAGTGAGTGAAGGGTGTGATCCCCAGCACCGAGAACCCGTTCAGGTCGCTCGCTCGGAGTGGCGGTGTCTGGGATTTCCTAATCCTCTGTCGCGAGGATATGTCCACGGCCATGGAGGTACGGCATTGGCAGTGGGAAAAGGTGCTCTTTAGGGATTCCATGACGAAAATCTTCGTATCTTCTCTGTCGATCCCGAGTGAAACGGTTGTGCTTAATTATTGTCGTTTTTGCAGGAGCGAGTGGCGGGCCACTCAGCTACCTTGGGACCCATCACAAGTTTGGGGGGTAGCAGTGGAAGTAGTGGAGGTGGTTTCACGACAAGACTTGCTCATACTCCAACGTCTGACTTTCAGCCGCCATATTTTCCCCCTCCCTACAATCTTCCTCAGCAGCATCACCTCGAGTTTCAGGTTTGTCTTCCGATTCCAAGTCCTCAATGCATGACTAACCATTTTTCTAATGCACGATAAGATCGTAGACACTTGGAACCCGTAGATGGATGAAACTGCACAGGTGGCAAGTAACGCGTGCCTTGCAGGATGCAATGATGTACCAGTCACGGAAAGCATGAACTTTGCATCCTGTTCGACTTTCATTCGTGCGATTAAGTCCCGTCGGGACATGTATGATTTGTCCTCTGAGTGTCGTTCGGTCCGAGTGCGTTGACTTGCTTGATTGGTTTTATTTGATAGAAGTAACTCCTCGTGCTTCTCTTGTAATCTAATTTCTCGACGTCTTTCACGAATGGGTGTAAGCCCGTGCAATTGACCGATGAGGAAGGATTCGCTCAATGAGCCACTCCGGGAATGTTTATCGACGAAAGAGACAAAATGACGGTCTCTCTCCGCTAAATTTGGAAGCGGAGATCGGAAACCCAGTTCGCTTCATCGCGTCGAAGGGGCTCCCAAATACGGGTGTTTCTTATACATAAGTTCAGTAAGTAAGGAATGAGAAAGAGCTAACGTTATTGTCCGTTCTTAGCGCTTATCGTTGCCATGTGAAAAGTAGATTCCCATGAAGGTCTACGGGTGGATTTTGAAAGAAACGTACTTCACGGGTGGAGACTACAGCTGAAATGTGGGAATGTCATGTTCCACAGATTGGAAATGGAGATCTTAAAATACTCTAGGACGACTGTTTTCCCAATTGTGTTACTTTAAGCTGAAATTTTTTCTCAAAATTTTGCTTCAACATTCTGGACTAGCTGTCGTGAACTTATAAATGAAACTTATGAAATGATCTTTGGTATCTATTATTACATTCGAAATTCACAGTCCCTTCGTCAAGGGTAGCGTTTTCTCCGTGTCGGTTCACTTGGCAAAAAAACCTTCGTGCTGCAGCGCCTGTTATTAGACAGGCGAGGATCTGTTAACCATTGCGAGATATAAAATCTCCTGGTATCATAGCAGGCAAGCAACCGTAAAAACAGCGTGTGAAAAACAGTTTGTCCTCGGCTTTCGGGAACCCACAGTACTATTTATCCTGTTGCCACTGGCGCAGATCTTTGCCCTTTAGCCCGTGGCAAAAGTCTCAGAGGTCGAGGCCAACTGGTCGATGGCATCTGGACGAATGGCACAAATTCAAATGCGATCGTCGATATGTTCTTCCGTCCATTAACTGTAGGATAATTACGGTAATGGGTGATGAACTGTGAAGAGTTTCTTGCGGGAAAGGAATCTAGCGTGCAGCGTTCCGGACTTAATGGTACCTTCTCTTGCTAATCGCCAGATCATTAAATAAATCAGGTTAATGAAGGAATCGATGAACTGCGAGTCTTGGTGGCACTGAGAAAATCATGCACGACGTCATTCTTGGAAATACAGCCCTCGATTCTTAGGAATGTTGGTTTGAGGCCGTTATCTTGCCGTTCCGATCCGTAAGTTTTCCGTTTTTCGACCGATATCTGATCGATTGCCCGGAGCTTCGAAACGCCAGCTGTGAATGCGGTGAGTTGCGTTTCCGTCTCTTCACTCTTATATTTAAACATATCCGCTACGCGTTCGTGAGATATTACATTCGAAAGCCGAGAAGAATCCAGTGACAGGTTAGGGCTCGGTTCTTCGGCAGTGAAAGTCCGTTTCCACGCATTATTGCGCCTTTCCATCTACATCGACGGAGGAATTCATTGCGTTCTCAAATGATGTATCGCATCGGAATACCATAATAACCAACGGGACTGTTGCGTGCAGCATCAGCCCCTTAGTAGAGCGGGTGATGAATGAGGAAGTGTTACATGGTCTCATTTTGAGGGTTGCCACACTTGATATGCGGGGTGGTTGCATCAAAATATCCGCTTTATTTTATTTCGTTTTATTTTCCTCGTCGACCGGCAGAAAGAAATTAAAGGAAGCCCCCGGGAGTAGGAAGGAATAGGATTGTTGGGTTTCCTCGTTCGTGCGAGCAGGTTGGGGTAAAAGGCAGAGAGGCAGGGCGAATGCATGCCTTGAATGCACCTGTCGGTCTCCCGTATAATGCCTTCTTGTCAGTGGGGGTGCCACACCCATGCTTTGAAGAGAGCGAGATATCATTTCTGAAAGCTCACCGCTGGGTTAGATCAGCCGTTGGAGTGGTGCCAACCAGCATTAAATACCTCTCTTCTCTTTCTCTCCCTCCGAAGTATTATCCCCTTCACCGATTCCCGGGAATCACTACCTGTTTCGTGCCGAGACGACGGAGGGAATGGGGCTCGTTCTCTGCGACAGGAATCGGAAGGAATGAAAGGAAGAATATGCAAAGAAGGTGTTCGCGTGGCTCTCAGATACGTGCCACGTCTTACCTTCCGGGGATGCATACCCATTGTCTCTACCTTTCGTTCGCGGCCGTAGTTGACGATATCGCTTGCAATGGAATGCTTATTTCACCTCGCTGCTTTTCTGCCTTTCCCCGCCGCCGTACCGTAGACTTGCTTGTCTCGGGGGTTCTTTTTTCTCACTCTTTTCTCGAATGAGATCGTCTGAAATGGTCTCGATCTCCGTTGAGCAGTGCTTGGACGTAGCGATCTGAGGGAGCGAGGAAACTTCCAAGCTTCATTCTTTAGAAATTCCCGCAGATGTCCGGTGAAGGGTGAAGATGCCCGAGTACTATGCCCCATTTCACTGAATAAAATGGCAGACGATGAGTATAGGAAGCCTCTTTCACAAAACTTTGATTGAATTCTTGCTTAAATCATTATTTTACTCTGCTTTTAGCTCAACTCAAACTCCATTTCACGAACCTTCTCAATTTCTTCTTAAAATTGACTTCTTGAAAGTTCCTCGGAAAGTCGATGAGGGAAACGTGGAGTTCTCTCTTCCCGATGAAAGGAAGATCTGACAGACCGTGGACACGAAGCACCTGCGCCGTTCCCCCCCTCAATCAAAGGATGGCCCATAGTTCTTTTTTGCCCGAGCTTTCTTTCGTGTGTAAATCAGCGACAGCGATCTTTAAGTGGAAAGTTCGTGGTTTTTCACCGCCGTGAATTCTGGGATAAATAATTGCCACGCGCAGAGATGAATTACTTTTTCGGATTTTGCCAAACGCATAAAAAGAGCCATGAAAGCAGGTATGTAAGATTCCATCAGCATCATCTTTCTGCTTGAACTGCATGCGTCTATATCACTTATTGGCTTGCTATTGCACTGGGATTCCTCTCTGCTGAACGTGATGGCCTATGAGAGAAAAAGAAAGGACTTCTCCCTGGAATTGGTAGTTGTGATGGATGTGGTGTTCTAACAGAATGCATCTTGTTCGGGTTATTCATCCTGATTCTGGTTGCTTCTAAGTATATGGGTATCTAACATAAAAGGAGTAAATGTCGCAGCAGAGCATGAGCTCCAGAGTAAACAAAGGTGTGCAGTTTGCATAGCCCGTAGAGAGTTTAAAGATCGAGATTGAGATACCTCCATTTATTTTTAGCCGAGTTTGAGTCGAAATAGGTTTAAGACTGAAAATCTTTGCGCAATGCAATTAAGAAATTGTATAGTCCGCGTCAAGTATGATTCACGTTCAAGCAAAGATATAACTGAAATGAAGCTGAAGTTTTGAAAAAGCTCTAGAAAACAAAATGAGTTTCGAAAAAGATTATCAACCGAAGGCAAGACAGAAATTTGACTGGTCGGTTTTAATGGCTTTTTAAAGTGGAAACATTCGTAGACTTCCTCTTGATGTGGTTTTTTCTTTTTTTTCTTCAGCCTGCGCCTTCGGACCCGTACGTGCAACAGTTGAACTCGATTCATCAACCTCAGCACCCGTATGGCCTGGCAACTCAACGACCGGATATCCTTCGTCGCACCGATAATTCCGATCCTATCCACGTAGTCAGTATCAGCACCGTGAGTCTTTTGGTTTTTTTTTTTTTTAAATCATTCCGGTAAACGAGGAAAAGAACTTCCATCTTGGATTCTGTGGTCTCTTTTACCTGTCGGCTGCTTGTTGCCCAAGAGCTTTTTTTTTTTTCCCCTCCTGGTCTCATCTCGTCGGACTGGAGGTGGATTTTGTCAAGTCAGAAGTGAAAGAAAGAAACGTGAGAAACAAACGCGTCTCTCAAGCAGTCAGCATGGATGACTTGCACTATGATCGGGAAAGGAAAACGCATGTTTACATTGAATCCTGATGACCTCGTAGTATCGAGTTTGTTCATCCATTTAATGTGCCGTTGAAGAGAGGGGGGGAGGGAAGAGAAGCAGTGGTGTTTGTCGAAGACGGATGATTGTCGTATTATCCACAGGCGGCATTGGCGTATGAAGCCGGTCCTAGGACCGAGAGTTACCGGATCCGGAGGCCAGATACGGTATTGATGCACGGTGGCCATCATGGTCTCGACGGTGGAGATGCCATAATCCTACCCAATGCCTTGCCCACGCTGGACGATGGACAGGTGAGAAGAAAAAAAAAGTCCTCTCTTTGATGATAGATCACTTCCCTTCCTTCCATTTGTCATCTTTTCCCCTTTTCCTCCCCCCCCCCCCCCCCCCGGATCTAAAATCCACGGGATTTTATATCGGGACGCTATCCTCTAGTGCTCGCCTATTTCAACGACACTCGGGGAGATTCCAAGGGGGTTGGGGCTATAAAAAAAAATAGGGAGGGGTGTAACTGACTAGTGAGCCATCTGGCGTTGCCTATAGTCCTTCATGACTCCGGACTTCCGTTCCTTCAGAGGCTGTCCCCATTGTCTCTTTCTCCGGGTCGAGGTAATAAGTGGTTGAAAATATTTCAAGGCTTCCTTGTGCACATCAAGGTCCCTCTCTTCGCTCTCATGCCATGGTCACGAAGATAATCTCGAGAACCCCACAGGGGAGACCTCGAGGGTGAAGGAGAGGATAAGAGTTTCCTAGCGCAAAATTTCCGCGTACGCACGAAGAGAGAGAGAGAGAGAAAAAAAGAACGCAAAAAGGAAAAACCGTGAAGATAATGGCAAACCTTGAAAACTGCAGTTGTTCCCCTGGATGACCGTGTGCTTGTTCTCATATCTTTACGTGCTCGGATAAGGTGCATGATGAAGAGCGTTTCGTCTTACGGCGATTAGTTCTTTAAATTGGGGGATGTCTGATTCATGGACCGAGCTCTTTGAGGATCGGATCCATGCTCCCTTTACTTATAAGCCCCGTGTCGGCCCCATCTTCTCACAGTTCGATGTCGGTGCCTTTTCTTTTCCTCCCCTATTTTTTTCTTGGAGCCCCTTTTCTTTTTACTTCGGACAAGACGAATGGGTCCGCGCGACCCGGTTCAAAATATAAACCATATGTCAGGATGTAGGCCAAGGACCATTCCACCGTGCATTGAAAATGTGCAAAGAGTGTGGAGAGAACGGAGAGCCAGATTTGTACGACAGGAAGTGGAAGTAAAAAAGGAGATCTAGAGAGAGCACGGCGGTGTGGGCGGCGTGCCTGCCTGCCTGGCGCGATATTTTCTGAGAAACGGATTTCCCGGTCACCGAATTCCCACCATTAGACATAATTATGATGCTATAAAAACGTGTTTCCCTCCTTTTTTCTTTTTTTTCTTCCCTCCCCTGGAGGCCGATGGCTTCTCCCACGTAACAAGTTCAGTTCACCGAAATTTCCACTTCCTGTGTGATCGAAGGGACAGAATGGCATGGAAAGAAAAAGCCAGCTGAGGAAAGTGTAGTCAGTAGCCACCTCAATTCTTCCCTTTTCCCAGGAGCCCCGTGCTAGAATCCCGTTTCTCCCCCCCCCCCCCACCACGCCGTTTTTTTCTTGTCTTCGGTATACTCTGTAACCTCTGATTCATCCCTTCCTGTCCGCATTTCCTTGTATTGAGGGAAGCATGCCTGTTTAGAAGGAAAAGTAAGAAAAAGACATGAGATAGTTGTTGTCAGCGTGAGAAAGATCAAAATACGGATGTTGCCACAATGCTTGGATGCTTTTCCTTTTCCCTGTTGGTGGTAGCAACTCCGTTTTGGGATCGTGAAGGCTGAAAGATGTTGAAAAATCACCTGTCCACGCGGACATTACAATGCATGCGTATCCGAAAGCAAACAGGGCACATAAAGAGTTTGAAGTTAATGAACCGTGAAAGGTCTCTCTCCTTTTCCCGCCATGCCGTACTGCACTGTACAGTTCCTCTAGTCCTGTAGTTCCCTCCTCCTTTACCTCTCAACCTCTGTATACCTGTAAAAAGAAATAATTTTAAAATTAGCAAGAAATTATCTGACAGGAGAACAAGGAGGGAAGAAGGGGGGAGAGGAAAAAAAATCGCGGGAAAAAGGGTCTGAGCGGTTTTTGATGAATGTTTTGCCCTTTGCTCTCACCTGGGTCTCTCATTCCATTCCTTGTTGTTTTTGTCTTCCAGGGCACTCCAGTTGATGGTGATACTACTTTCATGACAGGTGAGGCACTCCCTTCCATTTTCAAAGGCGGCAGGTGACCTTGAGGATCTCGCGCGACATGCATGATGCCGCGAGGAAATATGAGGCAATCAGAGAGACAGAGAGCATCAGGGGACAGTACAGTTAGAATGCTACTGTGGGGAGGCAAAAAAGGGGAAGTCGTAGGACTTGCTTCACCGCAGGCATTTTTATCCATCGTGGTGTCATTCATCAGCGTGAGAGTCACCCGAGGCTCCCTTTGAGACGAGAGCGACGATTGCACCCATTCCCCCTTTTCTCTCTCTCTCTCTCTCTCTGATGAACCGATAATGACGTACTGTATCTTGCTATGGATTTTTTTAAATTTTCCTCAGATGTCTCGGATGATGTGGAGAACTCCAAAGAACTCAGTCTCAGTGGGGTGGTGAATCCGACAGACGTATTTTGCTCAGTTCCTGGTCGCCTCTCGTTACTCAGTTCCACGTCTAAATACAAAGTGACTGTGGGGGAAGTGCAGAGGCGCCTTTCTCCTCCAGAATGTCTCAACGCTTCCCTTCTCGGTGGAGTCTTGAGAAGGTACGATCCCAACGCAAATTGGCTTGTTTTCTTCCATTCTCTTTCCTTCTCTCTCTATTTTTTCCCTGCAAAGTCCTCTTTCTCTGATGGTCAGTCACCCCACCTGGGCCGGCTACTCATCTTCCTTCCCTCCCCCTTGTTATTGCCCCTCACTCTTGGCCCGAGCTGTTGTTCACTTCTCGATGGGAAGGGATGGAATGGAATCTTTTTTTTTTTTCCCTGTGCTTTCCCTTGTCCCTTGCTTCGATCAGAAAACAGAAATGCCACGTTGAAGAGACGAGAAGGCAGTGGCCGAGGCAATGGAAGAAACCGGTTGGACTTGTCACCAATGTCAAGGCTCTCCCGACTTGTATTGTTCAAGTTCATCGCTGGCATTTTTATTATCCTTCTCAATCCCTCCCGAGATAGAGGACAGGCTCGATGGTGTTACGTCACTGTCACTGGTCTCTATCTCTGTGGAACCCGGTTTCGCATGACTGGATTCCGGATGAAAAGAGTGGAGGATCTCTACGGGGTCTTCCAGCCTTCCTTCTATGGAAGTCTTGATGGATACCCGTGTGTACATTGAACTCTCTTCGATCCCCAACGAGGACAACATATCGACTCCTCTCTTGGTCCCTTTCAGATTCCAGCCACAGTTTTCGGGCTCCTTTAGAGGACGAACTGTAGAATGAAGATTAGAGCCCTAATTTACGCGGAATACCATTAGGGCGAAGCGGCTAGCAAGCAAAAAACGGAGGGGGGGAGGGAGGGAAGGGCAACCATTGAGTTTTGAGTGACTCGTTAGAAAAGCTTCTGGCAAAGAAATGAGCTCCTATCGCGCATAGAGCATGCATTTTTCATGACGAAGAGAGCACGAAGGAAGGGGGTGTAGAGAAAGAGATTATTATCGTAGCCCTTCGACTTTGTAATTAATTATCCGTGAGGATTCAGGTCCATGGGAGAAGAGAAGACGAAGGGATTCGAATGCTAACTGCAATGACCGTTGAGCCGAGCGGAGCTGAGGGGAAGAAGAGAGGGAGCCCATGACATCGACATGCCATGATCAAGGACATGGGTTGATATCCCCAATGTCGAGTGGAGAGCGTGAGTGCGGGAAGGGAGGAGAGAGTTTGAGAGTAAAGCAGAAGGTGGGGATGAGGAGAGTGAAGGTTGAAGTGAAGGAAAGAGGAAAGTGAAGGTGGAAGTGGAAAGTGACCGAGGCGAGGGGGAGACACACGCTGGATGCGTGACCCGCCACCCTCTCCAGGGCCAGGGTCATCCAACCACTCACGCATATCCCGCTATCATTCTCTATCACTCCCAAGAAATCCCCTCTTCTTATCTCTATATGTCGTATTGTCACATGATGCAGGCGTGCCACTCTTGTCGCATCATGACGCTCTCTGGGGAACCATTCACTTCCTTCCCTTTATTCACTCCAATGGTATTAGGTAACGAAACGAGAAGTAAGTTATATTTCTGAGGTTGTACATATTTCTTTTGTTCCGTAACCATAGCTCAATAATTTTTTTTTCCTGCTAACTAGTTACAAATCTTGACAGTAAAGTAAGTGAATGTTATCGTAGTAATTTTTTTCGGACCAAATTATGTAGTGGGAGACTGTGATTCACTGGGACGCGAGCGTTGCAGAAGAAGGCTGCTACCACGATTTGTGAAGATTCTACCTAATCAAATGCTTTTCTCAACTATCGACAGAGGACGTTACATCAGTTGTGTGACTTGAGTTTAGACTTTTGCCTTTGCCTCAGGCGGCTGAAGGAACGAAACGCAAGGCATCCATGCTTTGCATCTAACTGATTTAAAGGCCTAATTTCAATTTGTGCTAGGTTTGGATCAGCTTTTAAATTACACCTGACGTTATCCGTATTCGTAGGCTTTTCCATTACAACTATTTGTCAGATCGATGTGTGACGTCAAGAAATAAAAACTATGAGATTAACAGATTTCCCATGCCTTATCTCTGCTTTTCTTCAGTCTCTGAAAACAAAGACTGAAGAGGGCTATGTATCTGAGCATGAGGTTCGCTACAGTATCATTAAGGTCAATTTGCGTTGGGATCGTACCTTCTCAAGACTCCACCGAGAAGGGAAGCGTTGAGACATTCTGGAGGAGAAAGGCGCCTCTGCACTTCCCCCACAGTCACTTTGTATTTAGACGTGGAACTGAGTAGGCGACTAGTTTAGGTGATTGATTGAGTGTGACAATTTTTTTGTTATTACAAAAGTGATACATCCCACTGTCTAGAATAATATGATTCTGGGCTGTTTGATGATGGCTTTCAAAAGTTCATCTACCTGCCTGAATTTGAGGAGATCGATTGGACTCGCCGCTAGCGGAAATGACGTAGCTAGAGGCAGTTGCGAAAGTTTTGGTTCGGACCGAGTGAGGGGATCCGGAGCGAATGCGGAAGTGACGGGAGAAAGAGGATTAGGGTTCTCGGCTGGGATTGTTTAACTCTTAAGAACTAAATCTGAATGCGTTTGACAGGGATACAGGTTGGGGTTCGGGGCCTCGGGGAATGATGATTCCCTGCGCCCTGGTAGGGGACTCCCGACGTGTCACACCTCTGGAATAGAATGAAAAATGCACACCCATGGAATCACCAAAGACCTCCTGCTCTCTCTCTCAATTTCTCTCTCTTTTTACTCCTTGGCTCCAGAGAGCTACAGCTAGCTGGTTGGCTCTCTCTCTCTCTCTCTTTTTCCCCCCACCCAATCTAGATGAAAGGAGCTCTCATACATTAGCTGCTTGAGACAGGTGGCCAGCCCTCATGCATTCCAATGAGGCCTTTTTTTTTTCTTAATCGCTATTTCTTCAGTTGCATGGTCTCTTTGGTCTCCCGAGTTAATAACTCTGCTTTGGAATGTCTAATACGGAAAAAGAGAAACTTCAATCTCTTTCTCTTTCTCTGTCTCTCGAGAAACCAGGTCAGGGTATGAAGAAACCCCCTTCTGGCCACGAGAAGTCCCGCGATTCAATTCCGTTCTTCATTTTTCTTTTCCTCATTTTTGCGTTGCAGGGCCAAGTCCAAGAATGGAGGGCGTTTATTGCGAGAGAAGTTGGAGAAGATCGGCTTGAATCTCCCTGCCGGTCGGCGGAAAGCCGCCAATGTCACTTTGTTGACGTCATTAGTGGAAGGTGAGCCCATTTTCAGAAAATTCCTCTTCGATCAGCAGTAAAAGTAGGGGAAGAAAAGAGGAGGGAAAAAAAAAGGGCAGAGGGGGAGTCAATGCTCTGTTCGGCTTTAGCACAATCGCGTCACATCGCCCGGGGCTTCAATCATGGGGTAGAAGATGACATTTATCCAAGTACGCTTTCATTTAAGAAGTGATCTCATTAACGGCTGCAGGAGAAACCCCGAGAAGCTGTTATTAATGTCCGGATCATTAATCATGGAGCATGTATAAATCGCGGCCATTATCTGGCGGTGCTCCCCTCTGCTCTCAAGAAAAATAGCGTAGCTCTCGCTATAGTCTTGGGGAGGATTGGTTCGGTTATGTCCACCGCCAGTGAGACAGCAAATCCTTTTCATCTTCGTCATTCAACCACTTTCGGTGAAGAAATGCGGCGTGATGTAGGCCGCGATATAGATAACCTAGTAGTCATTTATGAGGGGGGGTTTGAAAAAAAAAAAAGAGAGAGAAGAGGTATAGATAGAGGCCTTTAGATGATAGTCTTGTGTCCCCCATGCATGGAAGGAGAGGAATCCGCATATCATCGTCAGCGTTCAATCTCCTTTTCTCTCTGAGATGTTTTTTGGGGGCCTCTCTCTCTCTCTCGGCCTAGCCACTTTTCAATCCAGCCGACCATGTCCAAAGAATCTCCAATTTCACTTGATTCACTGCTCGAGGCCATCATGCCCCATTAAATTTGAAGCACGCTTTGCAAACACCTCGTTTGATCCGTTCGTCGGAACGTGAAGGAGATGACAGAAGCGTCGGTCGGGTGTCGTCTTTTCGTCTCGAAGCTGTCGCCTGCGATTTCTATTCCCTGCTTCTTTCGAGTGACTGACTGCGGGCCTTAATGGGAACTGCATGAAAGTTTCTTGTAAAGATGAGGATATAAAACATTCTTGAGCAGCGTTCATCCTCTGGCCAGGATCTGGGTGAAGGATGATCGCTACTTTTTATTGGTCCTCTCGGAAAGCGCGTTTCTGTCAGAGGTTTTCCCCCACCCACCCCCTCTTCCGTGGTCGTTACTCAACGTTGACCATCACATGCTGAAGTCATAAAGGACTCGTTAGCCCCGTTCGGCGTGAAGTGCGACTTGAAACGGAGAGAACCCACCCTCTTCCCCCCTGTGGGTGTGTTCGCGCGCGTCCAGGAATGACGACAGGAGGCAAAAGAAAGAAAATAGTCGCTTGTTTCTGCGACGAGGATGCGGATATGGATTTGGAGGGGAAACTGAATCCCCCCTTGTCTCTCTACAGGTGAAGCCATTCACTTGGCGAGGGACTTCGGCTATGTTTGCGAGACGGAGTTCCCAGCCAGGCAAATAGCGGAATATTTGAGCCGTGGTTGTGGCGGAGATCCGGGAGAACAGTATCGGAGGAAGGAGCTCATCCTCGCCGCCAAGTCCGTGGATTCTATTTCCTTTTTTTTTTTTTTTACATTTTCCTCCACGCCGTCCGCATCCTTCATACCCTAGCGGTTGTCTCTCTCTCCAGGCAAATCACCAAAGAGCTGATGGACCTGTTGAATCAGGACCGGAGTCCCCTGTGTAACACTCGGCCCCAGATCCTCCTCGAGCCGAACATCCAACGACATCTGACGCACTTCTCGTTGATCACACACGGGTTCGGGAGCCCAGCCATCGTCGCTGCTCTCACTGCCGTTCAGGTCTCTCCACATCATTCATTCCGAATGCTAATCCAGCCGACCCCTTTTCTCTCTTTTTGTTCCCCTCAAGGCTTCTGTGGTCTCACAAATTTTGTTCGCTCTCTCTCTTTCGACCGGACGCGGCTCATTTGTGAGGAGAGAACAAAAAAAAAGAAGCAGGGCAGATGGAAGGCGCTTTCCAGTACATACTGACGTTACTCACGTTTTTTTAAATATTTTCTTGTGTTGTAGAATTACCTGAACGAAAGCATCAAGTACCTGGAGAAGCAGTTCCCCGGCGGGAATCCACCGCCGTCTCACGTCACAGTGTCTGCTCCGCAATCTTTGGATCAGAAACCCAAAGACTTGGACAAGAAATAACTCCTAACTCTTCTCTACCCTAAATTTTGTTTTCCTACTCGGCCCTCCAAACTCAGGAAGTGATCGCATCTGTGTGTTTTTTGGTTCTTCTTCTGTTGATTGTCTGTTGAGAGAGAACCCTTCTTGCCACCGCCGTTCCCCCAGTGCCAGCCGATCCAGGAGTAAAAGAAAAAGACGCAAGAAAGGAAAAAAGAAAGGAACAACCACGGCTCACGACTGGTTTTGGCAATGACGTCAGGCCCTTGCGAAAATTGTGATACATGATCCAGTATTAGGGAAACAAAACGAATTCTGAAATCTTTTGAGTTTTGTGGCTCCGGTTTGAGTGCCAGAAGTCGCAGCATGGGATCTCGCTCATCGGCAAACTCTTCCTGTTCCCCCTCCCCCCCTACCCCCCAACCCCCCTTTTGTTGCTCATACTGATCGCCAGAACGATTATGCATTTCTCTTTTTTTATTATTTCCTGGAAGAGGGATAGAGAGGCAGGCCCCATTGCATGTTTTTTGTTGTTTATTTCCTCTGTCTTCTGTGCCAAAGGAAGAGACTCAATTGATAAGGGAGAGACAGGGGAAAGCTAGAAGCTAGTAAAAAAAAAAAACTAATTTGGGGGAGGGGGAAAAATGAGTTGTGTCTCTCTCCTATCTCTCATATACTGGCAATGAATCATTTCGCTCCATCTTTCTCTCACTGCTCTCATTCTCCTCCAACAGCTTTTGTGCTCATTGCAGGTGTTCTTCAAGAGAATCAAAAAAAAAAAACGAAAAAGGCAAGGCCTCTGACCCTGTGCAACCTTCTCTCCCCTTCTCACAATCGTCTGAATCCACGGTACAAGTTGAAATGCTCAAGTTCTTGATGAGTGGAGATTGAGAAACTCAGACGTGATCAAGTGTCGATCGATTTAGGTCAGCTTTTTTTTCCCCCCCAGATTGCATACGCTTCATTGTATAATAGAGATAATTTTTTTTTTTACTTGAAGTGCCAAGAATGTTGTATGAAGCAGGTGTACTGTGTAGGGATTATTATTATTATTCCAACGAATGCCATGGAGGAGAGAGAATCTAAACCGAGATATGTTGTGTACATATTTATATCCGGATAGTCAGTAGTGTGAGGGTTTTCTCTCCCAATCTCTCTCTCGCTCTCGCTCTCTCACTCTCACTCTTACTCTCACTCATTCTCTCTCTCTCTGCCCCTCCCAATTTGATCATGATGAACTGCATTCGTGTGTGTATAGAGGTGCAATCCAGCTGCGGCAGTGAGAGGAGATTGATCTGATTTATTATTGTGGTTGAGATGAAATATTTTCATATCCAGATGGCTTGCTTGCATTTGGTCTCACTTTTCGTTGGATTATTTAAAAGAATTTTGTTTGCATTGTTAATATTGTCTTTTGTACAAGGCATCCATTGGAGAGAGAGAGAGAGAAAACAATTTGAAAGATAAGAAAGGAACCATTTTGGACGGATTGATGAATTCTGTGAGCATTTTGTCCTCTTGAGGTGGCGCGAGAAATTTGGACAGAGAGTGTGACACTCCAGATCCTCTCCTCAGGGATGAATTCCAATCTTTGTTGTCCTTTGTGACCCAAGTCGGTGGCAATGAAATAAGGCCAAATTTCTTCCCTACAGTCTCTTTTTTTCTTTCTTTTGTGTAATGAATTCTTGTCCGATCCGTTCCGATCTGGGGAGTCCTTTTTTTTTTGCCTCCCCATCTTCTCTCCCTATGGTATTAATTACCCAGGGCAAGCTGGGAAAGCAGTGAAAGAAAAGTGATAGCATATCCGGAATCCATATTTAAAATGGACGATCCAAAACGACTCTAATAAAACGATCAGTTCATGCTGAAGGCTGAGTAATGATTCTCCTCAGGTCAAGGCCTGGTCTCTTTTTTTTTTTATCTCACGAGGAGAGCTGAAATGCTCGGGGCCACATGGCTCGTGCTTTGCATTCTCTCTCTCTCGGGAGTGTCTTTACTTCCAGACGTTAATTTATTTATCTTTAATTTCCTTCTTCCCACTTTCAGTTCTTTGCAATAAGGAAACGTGTGCTGGATAATAGATTGCTCGAGTTTTATCATTGGAAAAAGAGATAAGAGCGACGGAGACATGAGAAATTCATGACAGGTATCCGGCAGATAATTTAAGGAGGGAAATGGAGCGGAGAAAAGACTAAGGTATGAGCCAAGACCATGCCGGCTATGAAACGACCCCCTGCTTGGGTTCGGCGTCGGGGAACTCTGAGAGACCCCGCGTTGAGCAGTGCTTCAGGACGTGCTGGAACGAAGCTGATTTCAAGTCTGGAGGAGTATGTCGCAAATACTCCTGCCAAGACTCCCATCTGTTGCTGGCCAGAGATGCGCATATAACGAAGGAAGTTCGGGGTGGCTTAAGGTACTCCATGCCCCCACATCCGGAGAAGCGGGGGGCATCTACCCCCTGCCTCCTTGTTCCACCCCACTTCCTACGCCCTTGAGTTTCAGAGAGAATTGGACCTCAACAAGTGAAATAACACATTGGGCAAAATACGATACTTTAAATTAATGTTGGGGTCGAAGAATTCGCAGCTATGGGGGGGCGTGTGGCACTCAATAAGTCTTGCCCTTGAAATCTTCCCATGGACCAAAATTTCCTCTCAAAGACATACGAGGGGCGTTCAAAAAGTTTCTGGCCCAAGGGGGAAGACGAATGTTATTTCGTTTTTCGACATAATCTCCTGCAACAGCAATGCATTTTTGCCAGCGCGATTCCAGCTTTTTGAGTCCACTAAAAAAAAATTATTCCTCTTGGTCTTCAAACCAACTGTCAATGGCCATCATGTGGTCATAAACCCTATTGAATTTCTTTCCACGCAAATTTTATTTGCGGGGAAAGAAATTAAGAAAAAGGGAAAAGGTGAAACCCAGAGAGAGCCAGATCAAGCGAGTAAGGAAGGTGGGGAAGCTTTTCAAAGCCATATTGGCGGAGACCAGTGTCTGCAACCTGAGAGGCATGAGCTGGTGAATTGTCCTGGAGAACTAGCACACCTCGAAGAAATTTCCCTCAGTGCTTCCTCTTGATTGCTTCTCTCAGCTTTCAAAGCAGGTTGGCATGATAGTCACCCATAATGGTTGTTCAATGTTCCAGGTCGTCACTTAGCAGAATTCCCTTTGCATCCCAAAAGACAGAGGTCATGTCATTGTCTGCTGAGGTGATGACCTTGAACTTTCAATGGGTGGTGAATCTGGGTTTTTACGCTGAAGACTTTGACATTTAGTTTTTGGATCGAAGTGGTTAACACATGCTTTACTTTGGGTTACCACCCTGAAGAGAAAGTTGGCTGGATCTGCCTGGTACCGCTAAAGAAGCTGCATCGAAACCTGCAGGCGATGTGGCATCGGTTCTGCGTTCAACATTCTGGGCACCCATCTTGCAGACGAAACTCCATCCGGATGTTCTTCAATATACGGGGTGGGCCAAAAAAAACGCCCCAATTTTGAAGCTTAATAACTTGGGCCCCGTTGGGCCAATATCAATTTTTAACAAAGCAAAATGAAGGTTGTTCAATTTTATTTCGAATGGTATATAATTTTGGGGGGTTGCTTCAGAGAAATAGCTGCTATTACAGGTTTTAAAAAAGTGACGAACATTTTTCCTGAAAATGGGCTTTTACTCCAAGTTCCTTTTCCTCAACCTCGAATTTATCACTCACACACACACACACGCTTTTAATGACCCAAAAATGGTTCAATGTGCCCTCCTCCACAATCTACAACAGCCTCATGTTACTCGCCTCATGATCCCATGATCTCTCATCAACCAATCCGTATCATGCAAGGGCGCGTGAGAGAAGGGGGTGCGCGGGAGAAACAGGCGACAGCAGCAGCACGACATTGGAAAGAACTCAGGAAAGCTGTTTTCAGGAAATTTTTCCATTTTTTTTAAAACTGTAATAGCGGCCATTTCTCTGAAGCAAACCCCAAAATATTATATATCATTCGAAAGAAAATTGAAAAAGCTTCATTTTGCTTTTTTTCAAACCTGATATTGGCCCAACGGGGTCCAAGTTATTAAACTTCAAATTTGGGGCGGTTTATTTTTGGCCCACCCTGTATATTCTACACTACCAGCACTAATCTGCAGGGTTGTAGCAATGTGCCTAATGGTCTTTTGCTATTCTGAATACACCATAGCCTCCGTACAATCAACATTCTCATCAGAGATTGAAGTTGTTGGTCTACCTGACCGTGACTGCTCTGCCTGCCACGTTTGAATGCAGCAACCCAACTTTTCACCATGCCATAGGAAATAGCATTGTCCCCTAAAACAGTCACTATCTCAAGTTGGATTTCCTGTGCAGTTAAGTTCTTCAAATGCAAGAATTTAACCACTGCACGAATCTATTTTTTTTCCCGTTTTTCCAAAAACATTGGAGTGACCTCACTTTAAAAATCTGTGAAGAAAGGAAAATACAAACTGGTGACCGAACATACTAGTTTTCCTCTTGAAATTGAATGGAGAATCATGGAAAAGAGCGAAGTTGTGCCAACTGGTCATCTTCCCGCTCAGGCCAGAAACTTTTTGAACGCCCCTTTGGCCTATCGAGGAGAGCGTTCTGCAATAGCTTTTTGCTCTATACCTCTAATGATGAGCCGTCAGTAACAAGTGACCTATCGAACACAAGTCTCACCAACTGGTGAGTGTTAAAGAACTCGACATTATGATGCAAAGGACAATTGAAGGGCTGCAAGGCAAGGTGGTCTACCTGCAAAAAATTATTTCCTGGGGTTCCACACGAAATGAGTGAGTTGCATAGAGAGTGTATAATGGAGGGGCCTCCCCTATGGCGCGAGGCGCTGCACCCTTCCAGGCGCAACCGCCATCTTACTGAAGTCGCACGAGCAAGGTTTTTCATAGAATATATATGGAGAGGGGGGAGGGCAAAAGAGGCAACTTGCCTCGGGCTATATGTCTGGGGACATCTACGCCGGGACCCAACTCTATTCATTTCCACGTACGAGACTTCACTAAGATGGCAGAAGCATTTGTAAGTCTTGAGGCAGCGAAGGCCTCTCCAGAGACATCTATATACACTCTATGGTGAATTGTCATTGACTGCCATATTAAATTTAAGAAAAAGTGGTATGTATCGATAGATCACTTCATCCTTTACTTCCACAGAACTATAACTTTCTGTGCAAGGAACAAGGTCCTATAAGACCAAAACCAGCGACACTTTTCGGAAATTTCTTGCAGATAGACCACTTTACCTTTCAGCCCTTCAATTATAGACGTATAGTTCTATGTGAAAATATTCAGTGTCTGCTTGACCGTTACGATTTTCTCTGAAAATCTACTTGCCCTTGAGTTTAGTAAAACCGCAAAATTGTAGTTTCCTGCGTGTAATCATTCCCAAGATATCTCAAGTCAAAGCTAAAAAAGAGTGATCGAAGTGATGCGTATTACAAAATGTGCGTCATTCTTCCTCTTTATTGTACAACATTCAGTAAGGTGTTAAATGGAAGGTGACATGAGCTTTCCAATGATACGCAACAGGTACATATAAAAGTAATGTGACATATGCAACATTTTTAAATATTCCAAAAATGAACGCAATTTTACTCACCATTATCCGGAGGACGGAGCAGGCAGCAATATCAGGTCTGGTGGACTTTGAAAAAGAAGATGCAATATTGCCTGAACGGTTATTTTCATTTCTACATTGGACGGGACTAGACATATGATCCATTTTACTTATTCTTACTTATTTAGAAAGCATATATTGTCCCCTTTCAGTGGTGTTGGCTTCATTGTATTTATCTATGCCATGCACAATTTCCCCCCCCCCCCCCCGGATCTGAAAGGAATATCTTTCGCCTTCCGCATTCCCTCCCTCCTCATTTCTCCCTCCCCCCCCCCCCCATGTAACGTAAGGTGAATGAACATTTGTTTTTTCCCCCTCCCCCTTCCCCCCCCCCCCATTTCCCCCCCCCCCCCCCCCCCCCCCATGTAACGTAAGGTGAATGAACATTTGGAAAATTTTATACATTTATTTAGTGTTACCTTTACATAAACTTGCATATGCAAATAATAGGAAAGCTCATTTAAAGACCTTCCATTTTACGCTATATTAAACGTTGAACAATAAATAGGAAAAAATATTCAAGTTTTGCAGTACAAATTTGGGCCATTTTTTCAAAATTTTGACCCACTATATCTCGGAAACGGGTTTACACAAGAAACTAAGGGTGGATTTTTGAACTGAGAACTATCCGATAATGCAGCTTTATTTCAGGGAAAATATATTATATTTCCTGGAAATAAAGCAGCATTATCAATTAGTTCTCTGTTTAAAAATCCACTCTAAGACCCGAATGCACAAACCTCATTTAAGGGAGACAATGGGGACCCTTTAACCTAAGGAGCTCCTTTCCCTCCATGGGAATCCATGTATTCTTAGAGGACCGTTAACTAAAGGAGGTTTCAGCATTTGGGCCTTACATTTTCGTATTTATATATATATATATATATTTTTTTTTTACTGTTCTTCACAATACCCAAGAGATGGCAAAATTTCAAGGAAATTATGACGGTCGAGCAACGTATTCCCATTTCCTGGGCGTTTTAACATGAAATGACTGATGTGAAATTGAAAGTCGGCGGGAAATGACTCGAGTAGAACGAAATTGCAGATCATCATTGGTCACCGGTAGGAACATTCGCCTGTTTTCCATGTTCAAATTTATGCTTTCAAATCAAATATCGTTGACACAGTTGTTCCTAACGAGGGCTCTCAAGACAGGAGAAGGATACTCTGCCTGCATCGTCTCGGCATGGCCGACAGAGCGTCAAGTCACGGCACAAACATTTCATTTGAAAGAAATTTCCTCCGTGTTACTTCGATCTTACGTTGACTCGAACAGAATAGATATCACGGGTCGCTCGACTCGAACAATTTTCTTCACTGAATCGATCGGAATACATCTGGGTGAGTTATGCCAAGACTTACCGAGAGCGAGCGCCATTCGAGGAAAGCGCAAAGAGCAAAGGTAGGGAAAGTCGCCCATGGACAATCCCAATATATTTTTTTGGGGTAAGAGGTGTGCTTGCCGCCGCCATGGTCCCGGTGCAACGACCCTCGACCGCGTCAGTGAGGAGAGGAGAGAAGGCAATGCAGGAATTATCTCAAAAGGAGAGAACAGGAGAGTGAAAACTCCGGTACGAAGCCGAGTAAGAATCGCGTGGGATCGCGTCCCTAATAGCAAGGAAACACGACTGCAGGGCGAAAAGGTCATTTCACAATTTTGCGCGTGACGCGTGCGATTTTAGTGATGCATGCGACATCCGTGCCTGCACCCGTCCGCTCACGCTCGAACGAGTTGGAAGACGCATGTACACGTACGCCCACGTGCATTCGCCGGTTAGGAGAGAGAAGACGCGAGGTGAACATTACGGATTGGGTTTTGTCCCGATTCCGGACGCCACCGCTCTCGTTGCACATCTCCCCGTGTCCCTGAACGCCTGCATTCACGACACGCAAGAAACGTTAAGCGTAAAAGCGCCTTAAGAATCGTCTACAAAGACGCAAGGCATCGAAAGCCATGCGATGTCTTCAGAAGCCTTTCTAACTCGGACGAGCGAGGAAGTGAGCAGCCGAGATAATATGAAATCTGTGCCATTCGCACCGAAATCTCATCTCGATGGTAGGCACTTTCATACTTCGACTGCAATCTCGACCGACATTCGAAATGGCCATTCATTAACACACGGATGAATGTGGACCGATCTCTAAATTTCACGTGGTTATGCTTTATTCCTCATTTTTTGAGGACAGATCGCTTACAAATGGTGACAAGCATGAGGGGAAAAAATAAAATATTCGCATCTTTTCAAAGTCATATGTTTGAATTTGTCACTGAAAGTTCCTGCGTACAGCGACTTTGGCGCATTAAATAAAAAATCTGGGTAACCTGTCATAAGCAGTCTTTAGATCGATTCCGGACTTCCTTATCAGTATTTTTTTTTAGCAACGCCTGTGGCTTTTGCTGTAGGTCACATTGGATTTCGCTAATGCAAGTACATTTAGGTACTTTCTGGACTAATTCAGCTCTTTGCCCTTAAACGGGCAGTACCACACATGATATAAATACACTGTGAAATTGAAATAGCCCCACCTAGAAGCAGTGGATAGATTCGTCTGAAACGCGGCACATGCGTACGTTGTGGTGATAACTGCCATTGATTAAACCGCCAGACCTGGCACGTGACACATACGGTATACGCTCGTAGATAGAGTAGAAACTCAGGTGCCACTGGGCAGTTGGAAGTGGCTGGCAGCTGGAAGTGGCTGGCAGCTGGAAGTGACTGGCAGTAGTCACACAATACACCACACGACTCCAAGGGATCACAATACAGTAGTAGCGCTACAGTGTACAGAATGCCTAGACGACGTGTTTTGCAATCGAATCGCCAGTTGAATGAGGACGCCGTCTGGGGCCCTTCCGCAACCTGTCCACACTATTCCCCCCCTTCGGGAGCAGTTGCAAGAAGCGTGGCAGACTGTGCCGCAGGATGATATCCAACACCTGTGTGACTCGATGCCTCGACGTGTAGCTGCATGTATAGCCAACCATGGCGGTCATACCACATATTGATGTCAAACGCATGTAAGTGCCAATAAACATGACATCTTGCTAGAGCTGGAATAACGTCTTGTTGTTGTCTCTCTTTGTTTATATACCGATTTTGAGACGAATCCATCCACTGCTTCTAGGTGGGGCAATTTCCGTTTCACAGAGTGTATATAGCATCGGGTGGTGCGAAGTTTATATCGTTGAAGGCTAAAGGGTTGGGAATATCTTCCTTAAATTTTTGCCATACCGCTATTCGTCGGTGTCTCTGCGCCCTCCCCCATCCCTACTGGCGATGGGGGGGCGCAGTCTGAACTCGTTTGAAGAGTGTGAACTCGTTTGCTCCACTGACAGTTGCGTTCGCCTTCAGAAGGACCAACAGCCAGCCAGTTCCCAATAACGCTTCCTTGTTACAGTGTTTCATTTTCCTGTGTTGGCAGTGCCAGTGACAGTGATTGCCAGCTCCTCAAAAATTTGAAATTTCGGTGGCGAATATCGTGAATATAGTATCCTCCGTCGGTCAACTGATCTCGTCTCACGAGGGGGGAACCCGAAAACAAGTACTGCCGGACATGAAATCGTATTAAATTTAAAGACCAGCTCGGGGCGTAGGGGCCCAGAGAATAGGGTCTGAATGCACTCAATAAAACGAGTGTTTCCCCAATTTGCCTCTTGATTTTTCCCGTGCCGAGGTCTATCCGAGTGGGAAGATCCTTGAGAATGACCCGCCGATCGCTGAAATCCCCCGTCTGGAAGCGAAAGATCTTCGCAGGCGTTTCCTCTTCCCCGTTCCGAAATACGTGGATCGTCAAGTTTCGTCCTTTTCCGCTGATCGCCCCAGCTGAGGAGAAGGAATTTTTCCGACTTCAGAGGAAGGAGATCCGGGATTTCCTCCTCCATGCTGCCTTTGCCTTTACCTACGGAGATTCCCACCATGCGGAGCTGCAGGTGACGATAGATCCTATTTAGGCCGTGAAAACGCTGCACTTACGTCCTCGAGTTTGTCCCGATATCCGGAGTAGTGTGAAGCCGCATTTCTACCGTTCTCATACCTACGGATATCAAGTAAAGAGGGGGGGGGGGAATATATATAGTAAAAAATAATACAGAAGTCAAAATATTGGGGGCTAGCCGAATTTGCCAAAGGGGCATTAAAACTACTGTCAACCCTCGATATAGCGCCACCCGATATACCGCCACTCTCGCTTAGCGCCAACTCTTTCCTGAAAACGAATCTTCCCCATAGGCTTATCAGTGGCGCTCCCCCGTTATAGCTCCACCCTCGCGAGCCGCCATCCGCCAAAACCTTGCTTTCCACAAACGTGCCTTATTGAACGTAAGTCGCACTCGATATAGCGCCAAGCAGCATACTGTACCGGCTACAATGATTATACCATGCACTACCATGGTGTGAAAAATTGACATGCTGTCAGCCTTTCCTTTTGATCGTTTGATAACGAGATTGTGAGGGACGACTTACCTTTGGCACGGACGCCAGGGGTTAGAGGGGGGCGTAAGGAGTCTCTTAATCTGACCTAATCCTGCCTCTTCTTTTCTTTCTTTGGGAGAATGGAAACGCCTCTTTCAATTCAAAGTTCCTCCAGACGATTTTTCGTGTTCATTATCCAGTAATGGGGAAAAGGACAGTTATAATTGTGAGGGAAAAAGTGGAAGTGTGTCGTTACAAGGAGGCGCATGCGGCTGAAAGCCTGCAAAACATTGCGAATTATTTTTCAAAGCTGTGTAGTTTTTGTTCTCCATTGGCAGCATGGATGAATTAAAGTGGATTTTTTTTCACTAATTCTATTTTACATTTGAGTTACTTCGGAAATTTTCCGTTTTGAAACAGCGCTTTTCGATATAGCGCCACCCTCGATACAGCGCCAAAATCGACGAAGACAAACAGTGGTGGTATATCGAGAGTTGGCTGTATATTAAACTCTCAAATGATGGGACGTATACAATATACACCCGTGCAACGCCAGATACCTCTGCTAGTTGATCATAAACTACTTTGTGCAATATCCTTTGAAATTTTTTTCTACTTCTCTTCTCCTTCTACCTTTTCTAAGGTAGGTTGTTCAATGGCTAAAATTAACATTTTCGACGATCACGACGAAGAGGTGATTCTTATCCCTCTCGACAGTGATGGAAATCTATCAAAATTTACTCCCTGCAACCAATTCAAATCAAATCAAATCAAATCAGTTTATTCAGGTAATTCAGCACATGCTATAATACCATAATTTCATATCTCTACGTCATCTTTTTTATTTTATTTTATTTATTTTACCCTTCAGGAATGATCTGTATTTGCTGTCAGCATGGGATGCTTTTTCTAAAAGCATCCCATTTTTTTTCCTAATATTTCTCGGATACATTTAGCCAGTGAGCTCCAAATCCGTGCACTATTATCCTTATCAAACAGTTGCTTCAGTTTATATTTACTTGGGGATTTCCAAAAGTACTTGCTCAGATAGTTTTTTCTTATGTTCACATATGCTTCGCACTCAATACTGTACATGGTAGTCATCTTCCGCTTTCCAACAATAAGGACATTTATATTCCCAATTTCTCGTTCTCCATTTATATATGCCTAGTCGAAATACAGCTAAGGTTCTTCTATCCCTTTCTGAGACTTTCTCTAGATATTCTGCCATACCAGGAGTTTCTTTTACTTCTTTGTACA
>CAJPEV010003443.1:0-30771 GCA_905338385.1 Darwinula stevensoni | reverse complement strand
GTGTGGGGTTGGGGGGGGTGTGGGGGGGGGGAGTAGAAGACATAAGGCAAAGAGGACAGCGTGTCGGCCTGACATGCTGGCATGCTCTCTGGGAAATCTCATGTACATGCCACCTCATATGATCACAATTATTTAAAACTATTATGTATAATGAAAATAAATGGAATGGGGAAAAAAATGAGAAAGACAGAGACATAACTCTCACGCTATTGCACCTAATTCTTCTCGGGCGGCAAAAACGTTCGCAGCTGGCTGCGGGCGCAAGAAGCGCGCAAAGAAGCCGGCACGGAGCGCGGCACGGAGCCCCCTCGGGGGAATATCGTTATGCATGCCAGGGCACGGCTCCCGCTGCGATCGACTTCGGTCGAGCGAGAACGGCCTGTGACACATCTACGCGGGAGGGGGACGAGGAATGAGGCCGGGTGTCGCCACTGCAGAACTCCAGGTGTTTCCGAGTGGACATGGCATATAGTGATATGCCAGCCCGTTTGCGAATCATGTGCCATGCTCGCATCCTGTACATATATATTATATTTATATATATATATTTATATATATGTGTGTGTGTGTACAGGGAGGCTAGCTCGACTTGCCTGCCCGAGCAAGAAGGCTCGAGGAGACAAAAAACTTTTAATTGAAATTAAAATCTACACGCTTCCAAATATCCCAAATTCTCCTAATCTACTAATAATAATCTGGTACATTCGCGGATTTATATGCACGCCGTTCTGGTACATGATATATGCACTAAAATATAATAGGTAGCGCGCAGTGGATTTGATCGGATATTGCTTAATGCACGCTAATCAGAATATTTATGATCGTGTTACCGGCAATTAGTTGCTGCGGGCATTGCCCCGATTCTTGCATAAATGTTTCGCGATCATCGGGGAACGTGGAACAATAAATATTATATTATATAATATTGTTCGTTTCCAAATCAGCATTGATGCAAATTTTTTGGCAGCTTTCAGAAGGAATCGAAAAGTTTTCAGTGTTGAAAAAAAATTTGTCTTACCGCTCTGAGGGCCGATAATCTGTCTTTGATCATCTCCTGGGCTTGGCAGGGGAGGCGGGTTCCGCCCACATGCGACCGCTACGAAAACGGTTTCATGTTTCAGTCGGCTGTCGAAACTGGGAGGTTGGAGGGTGGTAGGAGGGAGGTAGGAGGGAGGTAGGAGGGAGGGGGAGAAACGAGGATTTTTCACCGGGTCGCTCGGCTGCACGCCTGAGCCGTTATGCACTGCGATGCCGGGCCATCTGTTGGGCCGCGGAGACCGCGGACCCTCCAGGTGGGACGCGGATCGTCGCTGGAACCCCGACATCTCTCGGATGGAAAAGTAACTGTACAGTTTCGGATATGAGGGTAGATGACGGAGTGATCGAAGAGGTCTTCCAGAGTTTCGCAGAGGTTCACTCAAGAGCGGGAAAGTTTCGAATTGAATTCCCCAAAATTGCTCGTCGTTTGTGTAAGCCATTTAGCTCATCCTTTTTAGAAATTAAGTCATTTAGTTTTTTTTTTTCCTTCATAATGGCAATAGTAATTGGTGTCACGAGTGAGCGGCATCCGGAAACCGGCAGCGGAAATCATCACCGAATGAAAAATGAATGAAAAATTGACAGCAAAGAGATCGACACTCGAGGATGCCGGTTGACTCCCGGCCGGTGACTTTTGAAAACCGATTGAGAAGATTCTAAAATGCCCGTGAGCTGGCCGTGGACAAAGACCGGAGGAGAGCCGACTTCAAACTCGCTTAAGCAAAAGCTTAAGCTTGAAATTTCAAGAGAAACATTCCGGACGGAGGACGACATCCATCTGGGGAGCTCAGCGGAGTCCGCCCGGTGTCTCTGTCGAGGGGAGAGAATACACACAAGCCGGCAATGACAACCGACCAATCACAATCGACTCCAGCTCCAATCGCAATCGCAATTGGGGGAGGCCCAATCGCAATCGACCAATCGCAAGCGCCCAAAGCCGACGAGAGACCGAGAGTGGAGGCAGTCGACGCCAGGCAGCTGACGCGGGAGGGTCGCTCTGCTCTCCGGGCCGGGATGCCCCAAGGGACGCATGGCCTGCTTCGACGTGTGTCGAGAAGGCGTCGCTGATGTCGATAATCCCCGGCGATTATCGCGGCATCGCAATATTTATTTTAGCAACCAAGACATATGTAAACAGATGAACAATTGTGAGTGCATCAACTATTTTTCAACATAGTGGCCAAAATTATTCATGCGAGCTCTCAGTATTTTGTGTAAAAAACAAATTACATTATTATTATATTATTTGATATGCCCTCGAATATCCTGGGATGAATGTCTAAAATAACACGTGGATGAAAGCCTGAGAATTTCTAATTGATCGGAATCCGATTACTTAATCGGATTGCACAGCGTGCAAATTCCCAGGCAACGCAATCCCTCGCATCGATGCTTGGTCGGCGGCTCGAGGAAATTCTGCCGGGTAAGGATTGCGGCATTGGAAGGAGTCTCTCAGGGATGCTCGATTGCGGGAGACGAAACAAAGAGCTAAAAATGGTTGAAAATGCAATTCACTCTCCGTGTAGTCGAATCCTCTCCGCCGCAACTCGAGTCCGAGTGCGCACAAGAATTTAAATCACAAAGGTCTCAACGATGAATTTTGCTTAGGTGGCGACTCTTCTCCCCCCATCCGGCAACCCTGCCTCCGCCGGACGCCCAGAGGACGCCGCACAATCGCGGCGGAGGACAAAGGCCCATGACTCTGCCGGCTGGAGGTGACCCGCCCTCCCCCCCCCGGAGCTGCCCCTGGAGGTGCCCCCTCGGAGGTGCCCCACTCACGACCATGCTCCTCCCGCTCCTCCTTCTCCTCGTCCTCGCCGTGAAGCTCTACTGGCTCGGCACCACCGGCCGGTGTCGGAGTCACCGCCAGCTCATCGGCAAGACTGTTCTCGTCACTGGAGCGACTTCGGGTATTTCGCTTACATTTCTATAATTATATATAATTATGTAATACGTTTCATTTTCATATAACAAAATTTATTTCCTTTTTTGCACTTGAAAGAAAGTCACAAAGTAAGATGGGAATCGTGAATTTATGTATTTTGAACGGCTTCAACCTGATTCTTTCATTTAAAAAATGCTGAAACCGTTCGAACCCAGCTGGTAAATCCCGAAAATCCGCTGGCGAAAAAAAAAAATTACAAAAATAAAAAGTTTTAAAATTGAAAAAAAAAAAACAAAAGGTTCCCACCCAGGAATCGGGAAGGAGACAGCGCTGGACCTGTCAGCCCGGGGCGCCGCGGTTATCCTGACCTCCAGGCACCTGACGACCGCCAAGCTCGCAGCCGGTCAGTTTTTTTTTATTTTTAAACCGACGGTTGAAATTTGGGAAGCGGGATCACAGGTTCATTCGCTGCTGCCACGTTGGCAATCCCATTAATCCGATTGAATCAATTCAATCCATTCAATTCTATTGCTTCAATTCGATCGATTTAAATCTATGAATTCAGTATAATTAATTACATTCTTTTATTCGTATTGCTATTTTGTTCAGTTCAATTTAATCAATTTATTTATTTATTCATAATTGAATTATTACTTAAGTCATTGCACCATATTAATTCAACCGTTTTTATCTGGACATGTAAATTCAATTTGTTAATTCAATTTGTTAATTCAATCGCTGAAAATCGTTGGAACCAGAGGAGCTGATCCGGAAGACGGGGAACCCCGCGGTGTTCCCCCTGCAGCTGGACCTGGCGAGCGCCGCCTCGGTGCGCCGGTTCTGCGCGGACGCGCGCCGGACGCACGGCCGGCTGGACGCGCTGGTCCTGAACGCCGGCGGCGCCGTCGTCCTCGACCGGCCGCGGCGGGGGCTCGGCGGCCTCGAGTACCACTGGGCCGCCAACGTCCTCGGGCACTTCCTCCTCGTCCATCTTCTGCTCGGTCAGATCGCCTTTGGTTTTTTCTTGTTTTAATTATTCTTTGAAATTTGCAAAAATTTTTTTTTAAATAATTTTTTGCCGACTTTTCTTCCCCTATTTCCTCATTTGTCGTTGAAGTTTCGGCTTATTTATGGTCTGGAAATTTTGGTTTTTCTGCTGTCGCTTTCTTCTGTTTTTGCTTTTCATTTTCCCTCATTTTTCTTCTTTTCAACCAGTTTGTTTATCATTTTGCATTCATTTTCCAAACGGTCAACAAATTCGGCAGAGTGATTCCGCAAATCTAAGTTGAAAGTGAATTGACGCCAAGTTTGATCGAGAAAAAAATATTAATCGATTGGTAATCGATCGACCATCGATTGATCATCGATCGACCATCGATTGATCATCGATCGACCATCGATTAATCATCGGTCAATCATCGATCAATACCGTGGAAAATTGCCTCAATGATCCTCCACATCCGGGCGAACTTTTAACGAGAATCCGCGAACTCGCGAGCCGCGATCCAATCGACGCCACAGCCTTCGATTGGACTTCGATTGAAAGGAAAAAAAGTTGGAAACTGGGCGAGGCTCTCTCACACTCGATCAAGAAAAACGCTCCAGGCTTCTAAGAAGACTTACACTTTAAAATGTCCATTCTTTATTATTTATAACAGTTACTCATAATTTATTAGTTTTTTATTTATTAGTTTTTTATTTATTAGTTTTTTATTTATTAGTTTTTTATTTATTAGTTATTACTAGCCTTTTATCATTTTTCATCTATAGCTCATGTGTTACTCATTAACGTCAGTATATTTTATTTTATCGTTAAATGTTTCGCAACGCCAAAGTAAGGTATGAACTCAGTTTTCACCAAGAATTCAATAAATTTGAAATTGGCGCAAATTCGCAAAAAACCCCCAGACCTGCTGAAGAGGGGAAGCCGCGTGGTGGTGGTGACGTCATCGGCGCACGTGTTCGGCCGGATCGAGCTGGATAACCTCCGCTGCGACCGCGGTTACCGGAAGTACACCGTGTTCGACGACTGCCAGCTGGGGAAACTGCTGTTCGCGAAGGAGCTCGCTCGACGCCTTCGAGCATCCGGTTCGCGCAAAAAAAATTGGCAATAAATTTTGCGGTTACTAAAATATCTGAGAGAAAATTCTAAATTATGTCATTTTGTTTCTGTATTTTGTAAATAATTTTTTATTTGTACAAATTTTTTTTTCCAGGAGTAATGGTGAACGCGGTTAACCCGGGTCTGACCCGGTCGAATATCATCGAGCGGAGGCCTCTCTGGCTCCAAATTGCAATTCTGCTCCTCTGGCCTTTCATGAAGGTACGTTTTTCGCAGGTGCAGAACCAAATTTGCACTCATAAAATTGGCACGTTTCTATTTTATATCCGCTATTTGCCAATTCACCGATCTTCGCCATTTCCGTTTAGCACAGGAGCTTAGATTTATTTTCGACTGAAAGTGTGGCGCGAAGGGTGAATTTACGATACTTGCAAATTTGCAAAAATTTTCGCAGACTCCCTCGGATGGCGCCCAGACCTCGATCCACTGCGCGGTCTGCGAAGACGCGGAGGGCGTGACTGGCGCTTACTTCAGCGACTGCAAGGTTTCTTGCCCTTGTTCACATTAAGCAATTTTATGCAATTTTGAGCATAAATTTGCAAACTCGATTTGCAGGTGGCGCGGGAGATGAACAGGGGCGGCGACATGGATTTGGCACGCAAACTCTGGGAGAAGATGGAGGAAATCCTCGAAATCCCGGAATCGCAAAAAATTCCTGAGCCGAAATTCGTTAAACCAGACGGTCGCCATTAACCGGACGGTTATCTTCGATCGATGTTTGCCAATCTCATTTCTGGATTTTGCAGCTCGAATTTCCTTGATAATTCGTATCATACCGTTTATACGTCAGTGCTAACAATACGTTAACCACACCAAGAATCGATTTCATGTCACTCATTACGAAACTTCAACTTATATTAATTACACTAATTGCATTAATTATAACAAAATATCTTTCCTTGTAGGCAATCTAATGTGACCGACGTTTCCGATGAATCAGTACTCTATTTAATGAAAATCGTACCAAGAAATACTTCATGAAACAATACTTTATTAAGCAAAACCTTCCCTCACTTCGAGAATTTATGGAAATAAAACTGAAACTAAAAAAAGATTTAAAATTTCTTTCAAATCAACAGTTTTTTTTAATATAAAAATCTTTTCGTTAAGACCCCAGATCAATATAAAATCCGGGAAAAACCAATTCCCTTGAATTCGCCCTGTCAACAAGTGAATTTCCCACGGCAAGATCCATCGAGGGATGCCATTGCGAATTTCGAAAGGATTCAGTCGCGAAATTTTTGGCACTGAAGGAAATTTTGCACTGGGCAGTTCCGTTTGCAGTGAGGATTTCTGTTGGATTTTCTATAATATAGTGATGGGATGTTCCAAGTAATTTAGCATATATTTGGCAAAATGCAGGAAGGGATCGTGAAACGTCACGAAAAACCAATTTGCAAATGTTATAAACCAAGAGGAAGGCAAGATCATCAAATATCATCATGGTCATCACGATCATCATCAAGAACATCATCATGATCATCATCATGATATTCACAGTCGCGATAATCACGATCATCATAATGTTCATCATCATGATATTCATGGTCGCGATAATCACGATCGTCATAATGCTCATCATCATGATTTTCACAGTCGCGATATTCACGATCATCATAATGTTCATCATCATGATATTCATGGTCGCGATCATCACGATCATCATAATGCTCATCATCATGATATTCATGGTCGCGATCATCACGATCATCATAATGTCCATCATCACGAGAAGCAGGGCGAGAGGCCGAGGAAAAAGGAAAGGCTTGAGATGAGCGAAAGCCGGGCAGAATGAACGCGCTCCCTCGGAACGAGGCCATTCCTCCCGTCTCCGTTTTGCTCAAGCGAAGCCGATGGACGCAGTTGCACCACAGCAGGAAACGCAGGCAGTCGCATGATTCCGTGAGGAAATGTCGCGATCCAACGAGCCTCTGCCTGGGAAACGAAAGGAGGGAGCGGAAGAAAGCATTTTGAGTTTTTGTGGAAAAAATTATCAAAAAAATTTGGAAAAAAAATCATCTTGGATTGCGAATGTGTCCAATGCAGGAATCCGCTGTTAATATGTAGTAATAAAAAAAAGAATAGGCTGAAGACAACGCAATGACGATGTTGGCCTGCTACCAGCGCGAATATTTTTTTACAGTGGAAATTCATATTTCAGCAACATCTTCAGCAAGGAATTTTGATACCGTACGACGTTCAGGAATCAGAGAGTTACCTGACCTGGCTTTTGCTAAACACATATTGCCTCATAAATCCTCCATCCTAATCCATCCTCCTTAATCTGCATAGCCTTCTGACAGCACTATCAATCATTGGCATATAATTGGCAATAATTGGACGAAGAAAGTTAGTTAATCTACGCTCGGCAATTAACGGTCACAAAACTGTCGAGCAATGCACAATAAAACTAATGATGTGAACAGCATTAATGCGAACAGTGTTGATGATATGAACAGTGTTGAAAGGTGTGAACAGTGTTGAAAGGTGTGAACAGTGTTCATGCGAACTCACCTATTCGACTAAGCCAAGAAACCCTCCAATGGTGGATGCAAGCAAGATGCCGAAGATCCCGAGGCAGATGAGAATCACGATTTTCTTCTGCCGGAAGCCAGGCAGCATGAAAGGGGCAAATGAAGGGGCAAATAAGTGGCAAATGAAGGGGCAAACGAAGGGCCTGTCAGTTTCAGTGCTCAAGTTGGAGATCTCATGAAATTGGCCCAAATTTGCATGCATAATCGGGCGAAACCGGAAGAGAACGTGTTGGAATTGATGGAGCGCTTTGCGGAAGTTTATTTTCCTGTGGGAATTCCCTGACAGAATGGGATTAGCGATCATTTTCTGCGGCAAAGAGAATTTGTTTTCCGCAAAATGGGGCATTTACTCTTGGAATACCTGCCGGAAATGTCTCCGAGAAATGGCAACATTGCTATTTCAGACACAATCGGATTACCGATCAAATGCGCGGGCGAAAAACTAGGCCACAAATCCGCGCCCACCTGCAGGTGACACGACGCCCACCCGCAGGTGGCACCGCTCCTCTCACCCACTCACCCGGTTACATGTTCCAATATGGGCGTCTCTGGTAGTGTCAGCGCCTGTCAGGACGTAATCCACCGCGTGCTCCACGTGGTACTCGATGCGGTCTATTCTCGTTCCCTGGGGACGCAGCAGATCAGGATTCGCATCATTCGCATTTTGCACCCTTGAAAGCATCGCAGAAAGATTTCAAATTTTCAGTAACAGATTTGACTCTGACGCAAATCACATATACCACCGGAAGTGTTGGTGCAGATACGCCACCTCTGCACCACCTCTGCACCACCTCTGCACCACCTCTGCACCACCTCTGCACCACCTCTGCACCACCTCTGCACCACCTCTGCACCACCTCCGCACCACCTCTGCACCACCTCCGCACCACCTCTGCACCACCTCCGCACCACCTCCGAATGCCATCCCCGCCTACCACCCTATCAGATCCACACGCAAGCCTTTCTCCCCCCACTTTTAGGTCCAATCACGAACGATTTTCGGCGAATGAACAGAGAGAAGCCCAGATCCCATCGTCATCAACCGAGCAGAGACTCCCAACTCGCACCCGATGCGATGATGAATCCAAAAAATTTCTCCGCTTGTGACCTGAAAGCCACTCGAGCGATCAACCGACCTCATCTGGGATTGGCAGGAATTGGTCGGGACAATGAATTCCCAGGTGGCAGCAAGGCCAATCTCAAGCTTTGAATGACAGGCGCCGACATTCCCTGCCTCGCTTGAAACGGCCACAGCCGCCAGGAACTATTCGATGAACTAATCAAGGATTTCCAATTTCCAATATTTCACTTCTCAGAGTCAATCATTTACCTTATGGAACCAATCATTTACCACATGTAACCAATCATTTACCTCATGGAACTAATCATTTGCCTCCCATAGCTAATAATTTATTTCAGTCTATAACGAGTCACGACTCATCCACAGAAGAATTATTATCGCTAAAAGAATTGATTAGAGGACTGCATCCCACAAAGACAATGCATTCTTGAAATTCAAACTCACTGCACCGTCGCCCTTGTTTACTGGTCTCGAAAAGAAAATGAGGAGGAAAAGGACGACCCACCTGGCGCTCGACCAGATCCGCCATGTCCGCGAACAGGTCGTGGATCTCCTTGATGGACGCCTCCAGCTTCACGACGTCCGCGTGCCGCGACTCCATCTCCGCCAGGGTCATCAGCTCCTCGTCGATCACGATCTGCGGAAATGGGTTCAATTGTTGATTGGCCCTCCTCTTATTGAACAATAATATTTTCGCATATTTAAATATTCGCTTATTTACAAAAAAATATGCGAAAACGACTGGGTGAAAGGGCTCACTCCGTGTATGAACATGATCTCGTTCCCCGCGTCGACGATCTCCTCCACCTTCTTGCTGCTGAGAGATTTCCCGGCTGCACATGATGTAATTTACTCAATGTAATTTTTTCAGAGTAGTCTATTTGATGTAATTTATCTTAATGTTTCGCTACGGACCGAACTCGATCTGTCGCTGGATCCGGCGCCTCCACCGCTCGCGGTAGTCCGTCTGGGCGCGGTGGAACGCCTCGACGGCGTGCACGTACTCCCGCGTGAGGGCGGCGAGCTGGGTCTCGCGGATGCGCGTGGCGGCGGGCGTGCTCTTCGCCCGCTTCTTCTCCAGCTTCTGCTCCATTGCTGGGGATTGGAGGGGGGAGGCATGCCTATTACTCATTATCCATTACCAATTACCAATACCAAATAATTTTCCCAATGTCTGCTGCATTCAATAGAGGAAAACTGCAGTATCCGCCGCTTACTGCGATCACGTCGATGGAAGGGAATTTAATAGTATCAAGCGGCTGCTTATGATAGGCAACCGCTTGTAGCTAGCAAGCCGCTTGCATTCAACGAAAGCTCGAAATTCAGAATTTACACGGCTAAATCGTTTTATTGGAGGCTGCAGCCTTCCAAAGCGTGGAGGTCGCGCGGACGAGCCCTTCCATTTCGGTCCCGGTGTCATCCATAGTCATCCTCGGACATCCCGTTTGGAGAGGAGGAAATCCCTTCGGGCTTCCCGTCTCTTTGGCTTCTCCGAAGCGTTTGACTATGGTGGCCGCTGTCGCACGATTCCTTGCAGGAGGAGTCGTGTGCACAGCATCCATTAGGGCTATTTCCGGGCAATGTAGTCTGCATATACCGTATCTCCATCGATGCAGTGATCGTTTCCTGTCACCTGTCGCTTCGATATGGCGTTTCGATGCTTCTCTAGATTTTTTGGTTCCTAGGCAGAAAAATAGCTTCATGTTTCTCGGATGAACTTCGTGCTGCCGTCATGAACGAGTAAATTGTCAGTTTTCGGTAATGTTGCTGCAGAAATGGGATTTCTTCCATTCTTGACATGTTGCCAGCCAAGAGTCCCGTTGATTCCACTTATTTTCCTCGAATAAAATTGTGCATTCCCGATTGGCAATGCCCGTGCTGATTGGCGCATTTCGTGCAATTTTGCGAATTCGGACCAGAGCTTTTTCGATGTCGTCTTCTCCCTTCCCCTCATTTCTCATTTCTCATTTCTCATTTTTTATTCTTTCGTCCCTTTTCATCGCGAGAAGTAGATCCACCTCCTCCTGACCAACTTTCGACGACAATCGCCGGAGTCGCCGGGGGCGCGTGAATGCGCGCCGGCAGGAAGCGAACGAAGAAGCGTCGAAGGCCTGTCGAAGGCCGTTGGGACCGGCTTCGGGCCTCCGAGACTTCCCCTCTTTCAACCGATGGCCAGTGATCGCAAGTGATGAGCGGCCCAAGTCTCAAGTATGAAGCCGCAAAACGATCGGATGAGGCGGTAGGAAAGGAATCCTTGGAAGTTCATCCATCTATTCATCAATTTATAGGACTAGGTACAAAATATGTTCATCTGGAATTCTCGCCCTTCCTCACCTTTCCTCGCCCTTCCTCGCCCTTCCTCGCCATTCCTCGCCTTTCCTCACCCTTCCTCGCCATTCCTCGCCCTTCCTCGCCATTCCTCGCCTTTCCTCACCCTTCCTCGCCGTTCCTCGCCCTTCCTCGCCTTTCCTCGCCATTCCTCGCCTTTCCTCGCCCTTCCTCACCTTTCCTCGACCATCCTTGCCTTTCCTCAGCTTTTCTCGCTCCTCTCTCCCTTCAACTCACCTTTCAACTTGGCCCGAACTTTGCTGACAGCCTTCTTGATTTCGTCCGTGAGATCCTCCAGCTCCTGCTTCAACCCTAAAAATTGCACAAAACACCTTCAATGGCACTTGCAGCACTCGCTGAGCAAAAAAAAATGGCGAATCACTGACGACGTCACCGAGATCGTTGCCGGCGCAGAACGATAACTTATTAAAATATGTCAATTATTTCCCATATTGCTCTGATTCTATCATATTGCCCTCATCACGCAACATCTTCGCCCTTCAAGCGGTCCATCTCTCAATTTTCGCGCCATCGACACTTCCACCTTCTCAATTGCTAACATTCCTGGCCGTTTTAATTTTTCGTCGTGACGTCACGTTACCTCCGGTTATTTGACGTCGTTGCCATTTTCGAGTAAGCAACATTAAAGAAATAAATATCTATTTATTCTATTCGAGGAAAGTTATTGACAGTCATTGAAAGTTATCGTTTAAGTGACAAGCTTCAGTTCTTTATGGTATCTGGAACATCTCGTCTTTCTATTTTTATGAGTTAAAAATGGTCCTTCATGTTTTCCCTTGATTTGCTCTTGCAAAAATATGCATGCAAAATATGCATGCCGCTCGCTCAAGCGCGTAGCAAAAATCATCATCCGTCTTTTCTGCTCACTGATTCACGTTTATGGAAAAATAACACGAAGGAAGATGGAAAAGGGGAAAAAGCGAGATCGTCCAATTTGCAGGCTTCGTTTCTTCCATGGATCTTTTGCCAAAATTTCTGCAGCGAATATGATTTTTGCAAGGGGTCCGAGCTCAGTCGGTCTTCGTGATTTTGACGAGCGAAATTTGCGAGTTGTGCTCATCTGAGTGGAATTTTAAGAATGAACGATCCAAAATAAACCACCCGTTTCGATAACTCCTGCCGCTGAGTAACTCCTGCCGCTGGATAACTCCTGCCGCTGAGTAACTCCTGCCGCTGGATAACTCCTGCCGCTGAGTAACTCCTGCCGCTGGATAACTCCTGCCGCTGAGTAACTCCTGCCGCTGGATAACTCGTTGTCCTTCGGGCGATCCCTCGTCGCATTCGCCACCAAATTCACTCTTCCAACTTCGTTAGTGCTAATGCAGGTTATGCTAATGATAATGATTCCATCGATGAGTTTCTCCTCATTCCTCCTTTGCTCCCATTCTCTTTCGGCAACCCTTCCCAATCCGCTTCCAGGAACCTCTTGCACCTAGCTAATTCGCTTTCAGGAATCTCCTGCACCTTCCTACTTCGCTTCAAGGAAACTCTTCGGCCTACACGTTTTCATACAAAGAAGTCTCCCCGCCCCGCCCCGCCCCGCCCAGCCCATTATTCACAGAGAGATTCAGCTGCGCATGCGCGGACCTGCTCCCACGACATGAAGCACTCCCACGACATGAAGCACTCCCACGACATGAAGCACTCCCACGACATGAAGCACTCTCACGACATGAAGCACTCCCACGACATGAAGCACTCCCACTCACCCATGGAGGACGCCGTCGTGTCTTGTCGAAAATCGAGTTGAGAGCAAGGAGTTCCACAACAATTTTCAATATAAGATTTATAACAATTTCCAGGAAGTGGGAATTCTAGGAAGCGAAGAGGAAGGTCGCGATAGCGCTACGAATCCTAATGTCATCGCCATATTTCTTCATTGATCCATTAATGATCGATGATCAGCTCATTAGTGATCCTGGCCTCAGTACTCTAAAATATAATCGACGATTCCACGGCAGAGACTCCTCATCCCTTTCTCTGATCTTTTGAGCCTATTCTTGTCCCCGCCCCTCTCCCACCCCTTCGATATGAAGGAAGGAAGGCTTGTGGTTTCTTATAAGGGTTTTTTTTTCTCATTGCCAGACTCACTATCGTCCGTGGTGGGAGCGGAGAGGATGGCGCTGTGCTTCACCTTCACGGACTCCACGTTCGCATGCATCTTCTCTATCATCTCCCGAATCTCCTCCACCTGCATTCGTAATATTGAGTTAGCTTTTAAAATCATTATTACAACCATTATTAAATTAGAAGCTGGATTCAGGGATGTGTGGCGAAATGAATGACAGAAACCCAGTATTTCAACATTGGGAATAACATTTAAGTTCTTTAAACCCTTGCACGCCCCAGCACGCTCCCAGAACGCTCCCTGTTCGCCCCCAGCACGCTCCCAGAATGCTCCACGTGCAAGGGGTATAGATCCGGGGAATGCTCCTCAGTCTGCTCGAGCCGCAATCCCATTAACCGGCTGAGGAAACGAATGATTCAATGAATGAATATTCCCTAATTATGGATTGCAATCGACTTTGGACAAAAGAGCTAGTGATCATCAGCCTTGTACCATCAAGGGCAAGTTGCCCTTGATCATGGGTCATACGGGCAATTGGTCCTTCATCATGGGTCATATTGGCGAAGGCACAAAATCATGGACCATATTAGCAATTGGCCTTCATTCTTGGACTATATTGTAGAGGTGGATGGGTTGGAGCCACTTTTTAGATATTTTCCTCATTTTCCTTCAAGCTTGAATCTTTTTTTTTTTTACAAGGGGGGGGGGGGGGTAGACTTGATAGGCAAACATAGTTTCAAGCCTGTTTGGACCATTGGCTCCGTTTGGACCAATCAAATTTACATTTTGTAACAGTGAGTGCATCGCAAATTAAATTATTTTCATTGCTTTAGGGAATCGGGCTGCAGGCATCCTCTCCGTGCGTCAGCCCGACGCATGCATCAAGTGAATGCATGCATCAAGTCGATGCATGCATCAAGTCGATGCACGGCAAGGATTCCAAGCATATCGACGAAACGCTCCAAGACCCCGCGGAAATCCAGAAGCCTCATCTCGGCACTGCCTCGCAGTGAGACTCTCCTCTTCGTGAACTGGCTTGGAGACTTTGCTTGACTTCTCTGAGCATCTTACGCCCTTGAAGCTCTGAACGACGCATCCGTAATTTTTTTTGCGATGCCAAGATCCATCTGTCGGCTTGTTCCATGACGGGAAATCCTCAACAGTAGATTTTCCTGCCTCCTAACCTTTTGTAGGCAGGGCTTTGGGCTCGGATAAACTTACCAAGCAATGCGCCTTGCAGTCTTTAGGTCTGTTAGGTCTTCTTCGGGTCTTTTTGGGCCCTTTCTCACAGTCATAGGTTCGCATGGTTGTGGCTCTGGCAACCGGTCCGCTGTGACATTTCTCGAAGTAACGCTTTCCCCATAAATATATGTCGTAGGGTTTCGCTGAATCCAGCCGGATTTCGAATCTCCCTGGGAGAGATAGAATTTCGCTAAACCCGCGGGTTCGTCGAAATCTTCCCGAAATCCTCCATTATCTCACCATCCCCTAGGGGGATTCCAAATCACCCGGATTAGCTTGGATGGATCCCGCTGGCGTATCCCTCAAAGCCTTCATCGAGGACGCCATTAGAAACCTCCACAGCTTGCTCGTCGGTTGCCTTTACCAACTGTTCTGGCAGGAAGTCGATTACGCCAGCTCCAGAGAACGCCTTACCGCCTTCTTGCCTTACCGCCTTCTTGCCTTACCGCCTTCTTGCCTTACCGCCTTCTTGCCTTACCGCCTTCTTGCCTTGCCTTCGTAGGTTGCTCTCTTCCACTGGAAAATGTTGCTTGTGCCTGAATTTAAGCTCAGCACCATCGATGGTTTCTCCCTTCGTTGACGCAACCACCGTCTTCCAAATTTCTCTTCCTTCGTAAGTGGCAGGCAGAAGCAGGCGCGGCATTCTTCAGCCATGAATAATCCGTCAACACAAACGAAAGGAGAATGTCCCTCGGAGGGACAGTAAGGGCAATTTTCGAGCCAGGGAGATATGGAATCTCCCTAGGGTGTAGCGACATTGACACGACTTTGAGCGGATCTCGCTAAACCCGCGGGATTAGCGAATTTCTTTCCCTCCCTAGGGACATTCGAAATCCCCTGATCCCCACAAAGCCCTACGACATATATATTATACATATATTTGCATTCTTATGAATACTATAAATTCTCGCGGCCCACCTGAGCGAAGAATCCGCCCATGAAACCATTCAGGGGGTCGTCGACGTCCACGTCCACGTCCGGGCTCGCGTCCTCCTCGCTCTGCGCCTGCAACAAGCGTCCGTTGGACCATTCAGTCATGGACATATGAAAGCATAATTAACTTTTCAACTAACGCAAGTTACTCGAATATTGGTTATATTATTATTATTGTTTTTTTTTTCATTCATCGATCCCGGTGATTTCAACGTGAGAAAATCCTGGTAAGAAAAATTTACCATAGCGTAATTTCTGAAGTGCTCCGGATTCCTAATTTGGTAATCGTAGATTAATCAATTACAAATGCAGTATTGCTTTAAAATTACGAAAAATAACTGAAGACATCTTCAAGCTAAATCTTTAAGGCATTCGTCAAAAATTTAAGCCGCTTAAGGTAAGAATTAACCTACTGCCCTTGTTGCGAGGAATGGGAAAACGAATGAGACATTTCCAATTAAGCTCTTGGACCCATTCCCAGATGGAATCCGATTCAAATTCCCAGGTGGAATTTATGAGTAATCTCGGATGAAATCTTTTACCAAGATTCAGTGTCCGGCCTCCAGGGGGGAGACCTGCAGGAACAGCACCATGGATTGTTTTTGTCTGACTCTAAACTATTTATACGTGGAAAGGGGGAAGGGCATGTAGCCGAGCGAGTCCCACGGGATGAGCAGAAGACGCAAATTGGGCGAACACACTGGATGCAAGGCCGATCCTTAGCATCCAGTGAGACCGAGTGAAGGCAGATCCAATATCCAGCGAGAGGATCAGGAGGAGCTCGAGGGAAATCGCCTGTCTCCCTTCGCCCATACATCCCCCAGATATGAAAGCCCAGAGATCACGAATTCGCGTCGCGTACTTTCCGGGCAGCAGCGGCAATGAGGTATCAAAGTAAGCTGCAGTACTGGCACTGCACTGATTTCTCGGATGCTCGCGTGATTCATACCACATGAACATCTTTATGTGGTTCATGCCAGTCGAGTCTCCCATAATTGCCCTGAAACGCACTAGATCGGAGCGGAACCGTCCGGTTTTTAAATTCAGCATCAAGAGTTGGTCCCTGACGATAGAAATCGAGCAGGTCTGGGCTGGTATTGCATGGGTTGAATCCTATTAGAATTTGCGAAATCGGCAGCAATTAGACGAAGTTTACGTTTTCAGTTATTTCCTCCTTTGCAAATTATGGTATCATGCAGACTAGGTCTCTTACCTGTTTTTGCAGGTACATAGGTACAGGCTTACGTAAAATAACTTAATTCAGGTATAAACAAAATCTCAGTTCACTCCCACAATCTCAGCCGCTAAACGCTCGAATAAACCATACAGAAGGAAAAATGAATTGAAAGACTGCCAAACCATCTCGCGGAAATGCTCCAAAGAACCCATCTGAGGCATTCCTTCCCGAGACAACCTTCAAGGCATTTTCCATCACGCCCCCGTTTCGAAGTCCCAGATGGAATCAAAAGCTACTCCTCCTATGAAATCTACCGAGGGAATAGCACTCTACCTTGCCTCTTGCGATTCGATTCCGTTTATGCACTCGTGGGACCGTGTTCGAGCCGAACGAGCTTCGGATCGGAATTGCTTCGTGTCTCCCAAGGCCATCCTTTCCATTTGTATTCAACTGTCTTCTTGTCACTCCTCGGTTAAATGTGCATGCACTAGCTTTAAAAACTGTTCTCATTCTGATGTCCAATCGGAGAAGGGTCGCGGGGACGAGTTGAGGGATTAGAAGTCATGAAGCAGCTTTCTTTCGTTAATCTTTCACGGCAGACACCACGCAAGACAGCTGTACTGCATGTAAATGCGTGGGATCAGTGTCGGTTCACTGCGGAAGTGCAACTATTAGTCGATGTTATGTGCTCCCCGAAAGCATGACTACGTCATACGTTTGAGTCATACGTTTGAGTCATACGTTTGAGTCATACGTTTGAGTCATACGTTTGAGTCACGAGTCAATCCTTCCCTCCCCCCCCCCCAATGATACGACTCAGCAGCCTGAAATTGCTATTGAGAGGATATTCAGGAGATTCCACGGACTGAGCGTGAGTCAACGAAGAGATGGCGTCATTTGCTGAAAGGAACAACGATGTTACCCGATGATACAAAAATAATCATTCTATTTATCATCATCATCATGCAGACATCTCTGAGGGAATGGGAAGGGAAAATGGGCAAGCAAGTCCGACCAGAGGAACATAAGATTCAAATAAACTGGAGATAAGCCCGATCCTACACGTTCAGGGAACGAGAGCGGGAGGAATCAAGGCAGATCCCATATCCAGCGAGAGGAGAGGAGGAGCTCGAAGGGAATCGCCTGCCTCCCTTCGCCCATGCATTCCTCAGATGTGAAAGCCCATAGATCGCAATCTCAATTGAGTACTTCCCAGGCAGCGTGGGCTTACCAATGTAAGCGGCAGAATGAAAATCGTTCGGTACTGAGATCTCAGATGCTCGTGTGGCTCATGCCACATGAACATCGTGTGGTTCATGCCGGCCGAGTCTCCATGACTCTGGCGATAGAAATTGGGTCTGCCTGGGCTGGTACTAAATTCCTGGAATGGCATGGGTAGAATCCGGTGAGAATTCGCCGAACAGGCGGAATTCAAGCAAGATTGCATTTGCAGTAACTTCGTTTTTCTATTTTTATCATGTACGCTAGGCACGGTCGGACTGGCCCTCAGAGATATCGGGAAATTTCTTGTTGGGGGGGGGGGGGGGGCCTTTGGTTTTGAGGCCCCCCCCCCGTCGGGAAATTGCATGATAAGGGGGGGTTCAGCTTATCAAGGAAAAATGATTATTGGCTCCCAAATCTGGATTTGATCTCCTATACATTTCGAAAGATCAGCCTTTTCTTAATCAAAAAACGTAATTCTTATGGAAATTTGTGATACCTCAAAGGATAGGTGCTGTATTTAATTGCGCATGGGCGGTCAAATAATTTTCGTCTAAATTATTGGACGGAATTCCGAGTACGAAAAGGACAAAATTTTCATGTATTACCATCCAAGCTGGTAATTTCATTAAAATTATTTTTAAAAAAGGTGGTATTGCTATCGTAACTCAAGTAGAAGCTTCTCTTCGCAAAAAAAACTATTGAGTGGTTGTTCGTCTGCCGACCATGAAACTTCAAAGGGTTCACCGAAGCCAATACTACGACACTTACTTCATCTCACAAGTTGTGATCAATTTTAAAGAATTGCAGTTTTGCATGCTGCCAATGGATATGGGTCATTCCGCGTCAAAAGGGACAAATGAAGCAAAATTTGCAAAACGAATGGGCACTCCAGCAGTGAATGTCGCCACAAAGAGTACATCCGAAAGAAAAAAAATTCGGTGTGATAATCTTAACAGCAACGTCATGCAACATCGCCATCTTTAATTTAAGGCATCAAAGGTTGCCATTTCTCTACTCTTCAGAGTCTACCCTGTGATGATTTCCTGAAGATGTTGCGCAGGCAAGAGCTGAAAATCTGGGGGGTGCGTGACAGATGGTGCGTTCCCACAAAGGAGCCATCTCGTCCTCAGTTATCGATGGAAACGAATCTTCCGCGGCGACTTGTCGGTGGATGCATTTTCACGTGCAACGAAAATTGCCATTTTGATTGGCTCCTCTCTGTTCTCACTGGCAAATGCTGCTGGTTCCGATGGGACCGATGGAACATCAGTCCGATGGAAGAAATCGAGACTTGCACCGTGAACGGCATCGGTGCGATGTCCATTGGTTGTGCCACTATCGTAACGTGAGTCGCGCGGGGCACAAGTCACGCTGGGATGGTTTTCTTTCTCCATATTGATCTTTTGTGTGCGTGAATAGAATAATAATAGAATAATGCAATTAAGTGCTGCTGAATGACAGAAACAAAGGGGAGAAAAGCAGGAGCGAGAAGGGAAATATAATGAAAGTATCATGCGAAAAAAAAGGTAAGCTATTCGAAACTTTCGGATTGACTTCAAAATTTAAAGGAACATTGCCCAGCATGCTCTTCAATATGTGTTCAAGTTTCATTGTTTCATGTGTTCAATTTTGCATTCTTGAGTTATGACAGATTTTCCTGAAATTAATAAAATGCCGAGTGAGAGGCATTGCGAGACACGAATCCGCATTAAATTCCGAATTGGAAACTCCCTTTATTGAGGGATCACGGTGAACATTTTACAGGATGTCGCCAAAAATTGCTTTTCACTATCTGAAAATTCATTGCTCATGCATGAATTTCATGAATGCAATGCACATGTGGGGGTTCATGCTTCGCAGCGACACCGGCAAGCCTGCTCACTCAGAAATTTGCCGATTTCAAGAAAACCTGCCATAACGGAGGAACAGGGCGTCCCAGACATACGCCATTTTAAAAACCCTCGAGGAATATATTAGGTAACGTTCCATTAGATTTGGAAGTTAAGTCGTTCAAATATGTGAATATTATTGAAACATGTCCCGCGGCTTACATTTCTTGACCAACCCTATATGTACGAGGTACCACTACCACAGTACTGATTTTTGACCGTCTGGGGCGAAGTACTTCGATGACCGGTCTTCTTCTCATCGTACATTCAATCATCCTTTCTTGCTTCGGCTTTTCCTCCTTCGTTTCTGCCTTTCAGCAGCGCTCTATTGGATTTCTTTACTAACTCGCCAAATCAATATAGGAAAAGAAATTCAACACCGTGCGACTCACGTCGCGGAAGATGCATGGCCAAAGGACCCAATGCCGTCTCTGGCCCGAGTCCTATACTGCTGGCTTACCCTGTACTGCTGTATATATATATGTGCCAGTGAAAGCAAAGACGCAGTAGTAATAATTAAAATGGCAATTTTTCTCACTCAATTTATACATGAAAACCCATTCATCTTTTAGACATTGCAAAAGATTTGTTTTGCATTGGTACTTCAGGACCAGACAACTTCATTGGCAGGACGCAATATATGTCACCCACCGCCAGATTCTCAGCTCTTGCCAATATTAAAAAAAGAAACAGTGTACTCTGAAGAGTCAAGACATGTTCATACTTATTAATTAACAATAATTAAGTAGAAGTCTGTTCTTTTCGCTGCCATTGTTATGATGGTGAATGATATGAAAAATGAAACGGGAAAGCGGACCATTCTAGTTTCTTGAGTACTCTGTAACATGAGTCATTCTCTGTAACGTGAGTCACGAAGAAATTATCTAATTAAAAAATTATGCGAATAGATTTTAGAGTTTATATGCTACGATATATATCCCTCATCTTTTACATAAATGACAGAAGTACAATTAAATACAATTAAAAACAGAGCATAATTAATTTACGGAAGATCTACACTTAGAAATTGTGTCCTTTTATTGTAACATGAGTCACGAAAACTTTTTTCCATTTTCTCGCAATCAGAACTTTAAAAAATTGTAGCATTATACAATGCTTTAAGCTCACTGCCTACGATGGAATTATCCAATATATATTTTCGAAATGATGTATTTTTGAACGTCCGGTTTCCGGGCCAAAAGCGATTGATGGACACGCTCCTTGTGCTTGATTTTCCATCCATAAACTCTATCCGGAATATATCTGCAAAGTATTCTGACAATATTTCTTTCATTTCTGGTCAATAGCGGCTTCAAGCGAGGGGGAAAAACCTAATGGAAGGGAAAACATATTCAGCACCTTGCGACGGAAATCGTGAATTCATGTCTTTCGTCCAGACAAGAGGACCGTTACGTGCAGCGATTACTCTTTACTCCTGTTATATCACCGTTACCTTATCAAAGGCTGAAGCGAAGTATTTTGCAAAATGACAGAGACAGACCCAGCATCCAATTTCGCCCGAGTCCATGCTTCGGCATGGCCATCGTCATCGGGGAGCGGACGGACCTGGAAGCACGCGAGGTGGAACCCGTAGCCCCTTTCGACACACCTGGATTGACCCTGCCGTTTGAGCAGGTGATGGATTAAAAAACCCCATTGCGGAGACAGGAGTCCGAAGAGTCCGGGAAGGATCCGAGGGGGAGAGAATAGCCGGAAGCACGAGATGAAATCAGTCGATTCCCGGTAGTACAAAGGCCTCAGAGGCTTGAGATGAAAGGTAAACACCGCTCCAGTCAGGATATTCCAAGAAAAATCCAACGAGAGCCAATGAAGTTCTAATGGTTTCAGGTAGCGCAAGAATTCGTCTTAACTTTTCAAAAATGATTATCGAGGGAATGAATAACAAATAAGCCTCTATTATAAAAAGAAAAAACTTTATTCTACAGATAATAGGTTCTCGGTCGTTTGAATGTCGGAATACCGGTCGTTTCCACCTCGATCTATCAGATAATTAGAATTTCCTACCACGCTTCGGTGGATTCTCGAGTCGGTCTCGAGGCCATGGGCGCTCAATTTTTCACCCCTCGCCATCATCCCCATTCTAGCCGAAGATCCCTAAAATAACGACTTTCCTGACCATTTCCCGAGAAGATATGCTCGGACGTCTTGGTCGGAGGAAAAAAGGGATCACGAGAGTCGTCCTTTGGCTGGCCTTTCATTGAATGGGAGAGGCACAGCTGCTTCCCGCCCGCGTGATGGTTGAATGAGGTCACCAAATCATTTTCTCAGGCTTGCTGCTAGGTAGGGGCACAGCTGCTTCCTCCGCGTCGAGGTTAAAGGAGGTCATCAAACTTCAGTCATCCCTTCGCTCTCAGAACAGTGGCAACATTTTATATCAACTCGCTGAAATGATATCGTCTCAAAACTCGAAACTGTGCTGACCACTATGAGTGGCTCTTGACTGTCGACGCTATTTGTATAAGAGAGACACATTGTGTAACCTTTTCAAATATCGTCATCGCAAACTCTCTCCCCTCCTGAGATAGACACTACGAAGCGTTTCGGATGCACAGATTTCTCATTTTCATCGAAACATAATTGCATATGAGACTCATCAATGTATCTATCCTGGTTAGAAAAAGTTTTCCTAAAATTTTTAAGATGGGCAATTAAAATTTTGTATATTGACAAGTACCGATGCTGACGCAAATTGCACTCCGCTTAAATTACTTGCACGATCTAATAAAGAGAGTAGTGCAAAGTCTGCTTGTCTTCTCTTGTCGTTTTAAACGGGATTAGGATTAAATTAAGTCTGGAAGACAAATTTACGTCTTCACCAGGAAAAGCACGGGGGAATCCCCCGAAATCCATCGATCCGCCGCAGTGCAGACGCTCCCATGGTAACACGTGAGTTCCCGGGAAACCCACCATGCAGGTGTCGGTTCTCTCCCCAATAAGGCATGCTTTCTCTCGGCGACCCGCGGCGAGTAAATTCGCATTAATCATTCACTTTTGCGCTCCTCTTCCAAGACATCGCCGAGCCGCAGAGTCTGGGAATTGTTGCCATAACAGCGTTCCTCTGATTGCACCGAGCAAGCAGAACAGGAAAGGCGCTTCAACCCATGAATTACCAAATTCTACATGTAAATTTGAAAGCCCGTAATGTATTATTATTGCCGTATTGCAGTGAACTCATGCGAGCGGAAAGTTCTACCTCTCACAATTTATTTTTAGCCTTTGAGGAAACAATTACATATTAATGAGATTTTGAATATTTCGTCGCGCCGCATCAAGAGACCAGCTTTTCAGCGCTTAGCCAGTAAGTCCCACCCGATCAGTCCCGATTTTCCGGGTGAAGCGAACGGGACCCGCCAGCAATCGACTTCGACCGATTTCGATCGAATCGATTTCGATTTTTAAAACTCGGGAAAATCAGCAAATGGAAGCGGCGGGGTCGTTAACGTAAATTGCTGAGCCCTACGGAACTCCAGCGGTGCGGAAGCGAATTTCCGCGAAAGAATTTCCGACCCTCATCCTGAATGACCCCTCAGCCAGATATGGGGCTAACCATCTCTATAGCTGCAAGGGAATTTAGAGCAAGAAAATAATTTTCCTAGATTGATCCTGCATGCCAAACTTGAAAGATCTGAGAAAGCGAGTGCTTTTTGCTACAGACAGCCAGGAGCGCGTCGTGTTGGAGTCGAACGAGCTGGTCTAGGGTGCATAAAGCCTGAATGCGGAGGAGAAAGAAGATTATTGGATTGTGCATAGAGGCGAGAGGTAAGGATTCATCCCAATAATTTTTGACGAGAGCCAATAAAAAAAGGCGAAAAAGAAAGACGGGTCCGGCGGGTCTTCCCCGGGTGTTAGGACCACGGTGGTAACATGGGGAGGTCACGTCTCTGCGGGAGAGACGCGACCGAGACGAAAGGAGGCAAGCGGAGAGCCCCTACCCATCTCGCTTCTAAGCCTCCGCGGAATTAGACGCTTCGCTCCCCTCTCGCCCTATATATGCCTCTGGACTCGCCCTGTCATGATGACATAAAAAGGCCAAGGAACATTAATGAAATCCCAGTTAAATGAAATGAAAATTCTCGTTTGGATACTGCAAGCACACTAAAAACTTTAATGAAATTGTGCAACGCCTCGGAAGGAGTTCCGATCCTGAACTCCCTACCTTTGACACTCACCGATTCTTGCCTCTGCGACGTGCTTTTTTGTTCTCTTTTTGGGGGAAATCTAACTTCTCCTCCTTTCGCTCTTTCCCACTTTCTCTTTTACAATCCAGCATTGAAGGGGAAAAAAAATTCCATCCGGCCAATTGGAACCGGAAAACATCATTTGCTATCGTGGGGAACCTGTCCTTAAATAACTTCTGATAGGCTGTAATTGTAAAATGAAGTAGTAAAGACTGATCTCGGACATCAAAGTAAAATGGATAAGAATCTTCATCTTTCACCATCTTTGTCTGTGGAGACAAGCTTGAATCGAGGTGAAGCTGAGTGGGGGTGGAAGAAGAGGCAGGCCACAATCGAGACAAAATCTGCAGATGTATGGTACCACCGGCGATCCAGACAAAATTTGTAAAATAGAATAGGAAATGCAGAGTGGCCATCAAAATAGGACCGCCTGTCGAGCCTTCTTGGCCTTTTCTATCCCTATTCCCTCATTGTATTTAAATAATTTGCATCTATTGAATTATGAAATTATTAATGCGACAGTTGACGAACCATGATGCCCACTTTTCCTAAAAACAAGCAATGGTTTTCCGGCTGCGGGGCGTCACGTGTGCGACTCCCGCAGGTCCCAGCGCGACTCTCAGCACTACGGGGAAATCCCCCACCGAAAGAAGAGCCGAAGAGTCCCCACCCAACGCTACCAGCTTGGCTTATGGTCGACGTTCGGCCCCATTCAGGACAGTAAAAAAAAAAAAGAAAAATTGGAAACGAAAATTTCTTACCGCTCTGAGCGCCGGTAACCTGTCCTTCGTCATCTCGGGTCACGTTCTCCTAGCAAGCAAATCGAGTTCCACCGTTTCGGAGCCCGCAACGCACCATCTCCACGTTCTTCACCCGCGAAGATCGAAATGGAAAAAAAAACAGAGAAAAATTTTCACCGCACCGGCCGACAGCACTGCAGAACCGCTATTGACGAGGGAGACATCTGATGATCCGCAGGGAAGCGGAAACAGCGGCTGCGCGATCGCACAACATCTCGTGGGAAAAGGAAAGCGAGATCTGAAGAATTTGCTCAGAAGGTGAAGTTATGACATGATCCACAACGGGAAATTTGCCAAACCAAACCCATCGGCTCAATCCAGTTGAACAACAGCTGCTCAACGGTTGATCAGCGGTTGATCAACGGTTGAAAACAGTCCGCACGATATTCCTTGTGTAATCTTTAATTCCTGGCTTCCCTGTGAAAATCCTGACTGGTCGAATGAAGCGAAAAAGTCGATGTGATCGAGCCTCTTAGTCCTTCATGCTTCCCACGCATTAGATAAAAGTCATCTCGTCCTCATAAAAGATCCATTACGTTCCATCAAAGACTCCCAATTCCTTAATGGCCAGGAATAAGGTGGGAGGAGGAACAGGTCCCCGTGGACCACAGATTAACGGATTAGAAGGGGGATGACCCCAGCGGACCTCAGCTCTGCGATTTCAGGGGTCCCTGGACCAACGGACACCGTGGTACAGATATGGTTTTTAAAATATTATGCTTCGAGTTGGAGGCACTTCCGATCGGCATCAGAAGAGAAATCGCATGATTTTGCAGTACTGAGTCGCAGTTCCCAATTCCGAGCTGGAGTCGACCGCGAAAGGATGAAACGAAGGCGAAGGAATCGATTTTGAAGATGCTGCCGCATGGAGCTTGAGAACATGACTTGGTGACCGCCGCTGGCCTCCATGAGGAGGTCACCAAGTCACATTCTCAAGCTTGCTGCTCCGCAGGGGCCACAGCTTCTTCCTCTGCATGGAGGATGCAAAAATGGAGGATGCAAAAACGCCTAAATGTAATGCTAGGGTCAGAATGGCACTTTCCCTGGTACAATGGGTTGCAAAATATGGGGCCAGTTGGAGTTCTCCAACTGATCTGGTCAACTTAAAATTAAAAACTAATAAAATATCTGTAAATAAATAAATAAGATAGAAAAACACAAGGCCCACGGCAATCACAGTTAGAGGGAATGACAATGGTCTTTTTCAAACCTGGATGTACATGTGTCCGACTACAAGCTTTCGGCCTTAAGCAGGCGCTTGGCCGTGAACGGAGATTTACCATTTAAACAGGCGCATGGACGCGAACAGGGGTTCGGCCGTGAACAGGCATCTCTATTATGGCATCTCTATAATGGCATCTCTATAATGGCATCATGGAGGTGTAAGGTGTCCGCCGTCTGTAGGTTCAATATCGCGTTGTCCCGTGCAAAGAGTTCTCATTATCCTGGAAATTTTCACTTCATCGCGATGAAAGTCCACGTAGAGGAAGTAGGCTGGGATAACCTAAGCCATTCCCGTTTACAGACGCAAAAACGAATCTGCCAAATGAAAACGATATGAGCGATTCTTGATTGCATATTAAAACATAATTGCATCTGAGACCATAGGACAAAGAGAAATAGCATAGAGAAATAGTGCAAAATATCAGAGCAGATGCGCAAGGCACATTTGGTACCGATAGTGACGTAGCTGACCCTCACCGTGCACCGCTCAAATTCCTCGAAAATTTTCATGATGAGAGGAGTGCGAAGTTCGTTTCTTGGGTAACCGCCTTCAAGACGATTTCCGTTTTCACCCTGGGGATTCGCCAGGGGGGGAAGGGGAGGGAAGGGGGAGGGGGGGGGACTCTTATTGACTAGTCGCAATGCACAAGCTCCGAGGCGCGAATCGACAGGAAGCGCTTCGCAGGCATTTATTTATCGATGCCGGGTGATGGCTTCGTGTTTTTAAACGCTTTTCGTCGCTGAGTCGCTGTTGAGGCATGCATGGAAAAAGTCGTCTATTTTTTCATAATTATTTTTTTAAAGGTAAAAATGAAATATGAGCGGAATTGAGAAATTCCGGGCGTGCCGTGTCGCGCGACTCGCTTTTCAGAGCTTGAATCCGACAAGCAGGGGAATGCAATATATAAGGATGGAAGAAGCCATTATGGCGGGATTATGTTCAGATCCAAAATAAGAACCCGCTAAATTGGTGGAGACCCTAATAACCAAAACGGGCAAAAAAAAACGTTGAGAATGAGAATGAAAACTACGTGTTGCCCCGCGATTTCCATGTTCAAATGTAGGCCTATATGGACCAATATGGACCAATATGGACCAATATGGACCAATATGGGGCAGAATCGCAGCAAAGAGCAAGGAAGAATCGGTAGCGATATAAAAAAAACGAGTAAAAAAAATGATGAAAAACGAGTGAAATGGAATGACCACGCTCGCTCGAGACATTTCGAATCGATCCAGCGGTTCGCGTGACGGACGCGATTCTAACTGGGTTTTCCCGCGATTAAATAAAGTCAGCGCAGGAAATCCAATACAGCGATGCTTGAATTGAGTGAGGAAAAAAAACGCCGGGATGGGACTGCCTGATGCGCATTTCTGGTTCCGTTTAGGCATCGATTGATTCTGCATCGATTGAATGATCAATTATTGCTGCAGCACGAGGCCAACCATGACATAAGATGCAACTTTTTGCAGGGCTGGCCCATTTCAGAATGAAAAGCAGGAAGAGACTCTCAACGCTTTCCTTCCCTCCCCTCCCCCCCCCCCCTCCCCTCCCCCCTTCCCCCTCTCTTCTTCCCCATTATTATTGTAATACAATATTGCTTCATTTGAAGAATTGGAAATCGAAAATTTCTCACCTTTCTCAGTGCCGGCAATTTGTCCTTTGTCATCCCAAACCTCTTGCTCCTAACAAAGACAAATGAAACGAGCTTCTACACTTTGAAGCCCGAGTGACACTATCTTTACGTTTTCAACACACGCGATTATCGAAATGGATAGAAAATGGGAGAAAAATATCACCACCTCTCCACGGCACTCAAGAACCGCTACTGACGAGGGAAACACCTAGCTATCCACATTGAAACGGAGACGGCGACTGCGCTCCCCCATGGCCGTACCGCACCCTCAAGATCTCGCAGAGAAAAGAGAGTTCATATGAATTAACAGAACCGAATCGCAGTTTCCACTTCCAAGCTATAGTCGACTGCCAAACGATCCATCGCACCGTCCACAACAAGGTGGTCAGTGGAGGTCACCAAGTCATATTCTCAGGCTTGCTGCTCGATAGACGCAAAGCTGCTCGCTCCGCATGGAGGTTAGAGGAGGTCACCAAACCTGAATCATCACTTTATCCTCCTACCGGCAGCAAAATGTGCCATTTATGCTCTGAATCGGCCAATACGCGAAAACGTATACACCAAGAGGAAAAAAACCGAGTGAGTCATGATTGTCGACGTTATTTACACAAGCGAGACACATTTTTTTATAACCCAGGAACCCTCTCCCCTCTCAGGATAGATTTATACAAAATAAACCTGATACTGAGCCCATGTACGAGGTAGGGGAAGCCTCCTTTATAGGAGGGATGTGGGTGTTTCCCCCCACAAGGGACAGACGCGGATCGAAGGAGAGACAAGCCAGACAGTGAATAAAAATTTCCTTTACTTTCCTCGGCATGAAAGGAGAGACTTCAGAAATGACTTTTCTCTCCAAAGACCAGTTGATACAATTATACGAATCCTGAAGTACTCTGCGGCATAGATCGACAGAGTAGGCTCTCTCAATTCCGTCATCTACAATTTCTGCAAAGGCAGCTGACCGAGAAACCCGGCTGCTTCTTGACCGCTGCTTCTTGACCGCTGCTTCGGATGGAGAGAGGAAGGGAGATCAATAGGTTGATGGAAGGAATTTGATGACATGGGAAAGGTATCCAGGAATTATTCTTCGATGTGCCATACAGCTGTTCAGAATGAAGACAACTTCGTTCTTAAGCCATTATCATGGCACTCTTTTCATCAGGAAAGTGTCCAAAGGTTTCTCTCGCGAGACCTCCGTGCGATTCCTTCGAAAGGATACGGTATTAACATCGACTCCAATGCCTCGTTGCTGTGGGCGGAGTTTCGCAAATCGATGAATCTCGCTTGCAAGCCAGGAAAAATTCCCTTTGCGTCCTGGCGTTGATCCGCTTGGTGTCCCGCTCCATTCGATGAGCCGTCTTGGAGGCAGGGTGCCTCTTTGGAAATTGCCATTTCATTCACGTCAAATAGAAAATCCGCTCAAAAAATTTTTTTTTTTCGGACGGGATAGCGGAGAGAGTCGGTCCTCGAGAAGTCATTATTTCCAGTGGAAGGAAGCAGGACATCCTGTTCATTGTCTGCTTCCTTCTCCCTCCCTCTCTCCCTCCCTCTCTCCCTCCCTCTCTACCTCCAAATTTCTCTCTCTTCCCTGTCTGAAGAAGAATTCCTTCAGGGGTGGATGCTCGATTTCGCTCATCGCATCCGAAAAGGAGGCATTCCCTTCCTCGCACATGGACTCAGAATCAATTTGGCTTGGCATATTTTTCAGATGAAAAAACATTGAAGACATGTATTTAAAGACCGTAATTGCACCTCTCCGTAATTGCACCTCTCCTCAAAATTACGACTCTTTTCAACCTATCTATCCCGATGATGAAAATTTCGCCAAAAAAATAGAAAAACTCCGCGAAGGAAAAAAGAGTCGCGAAGAATTTTCGTTTCCGCGAACTCAACAGGAAGCGCTCCGCTGGCTTCGATTCATTATTGTCCGGAGATGGCTTTGCATCTTAATTCGGATTTCGTGCTTTATCTCTCTTTGAGACGAGCCCAGAGGAAATTCCATCTCCCGTTTCCCCTTTTCTTTGCTTTTTAAGGTGAACTTTTTTTTCCCCGGAATGGAGAAATTCCGAGTCATGTGACTCGCTTTTCAGAGCTGAAATCCGAGAAACGGGAAGGACTATAGACAAAATGAATGATTCATTTCCCAGCTAGAAGGATCCGCAGAATTCGGGCCGGAATCGGAGCAAAAGGCAGACAAAAAAAAAATCGATCGACAGCGATGACAATACGTTTCTGCATCAATCCTGGCGGAACCAGAATTGATGCGGATTGATGCAGATTGATGCGGATTGATGCGGATTGAAGAAAGTAACGGGTAAAAGGGACTGTCTGATGCGCATTCCACTTTCCAGTTAGGCATCGATTGAACGATTAACTATTGCTGCGGCAAGAGGCTACATATGTCAGGAGATGCAACTTTTCGCAGGGCCGGCCCTATTCAATCGCACTGTGCAAAGAGACTCCCAAAGCCTCCTCCATCATTTACACCCTCCCCCCCCATCCCCCCTATCCCCCTTCCCTCCTTTCACACCTTCCCCACACCCCTCCCCCCCCCCTCAGAAGGGAGAAGGGTCAATCTCTAGCTCTCAAAGAGACGTATAGTTCATTATTCCCTGTTGAAAAAAACGCACTTGCTGCCCAACAAGACTTGATGGATGAGGCCGGAGAATTTGCCGACAGTGGAGGTATGGCAATTTTTACTAGGTGCTAATTGGTCATCAAATCCTGCAAAGGAGGTGGAATGACAGGTCAGCGTTGTCAGGTGGATTCCTTCAAATTCAGGTTACCAGTCAGCGCCATAACGAAATGCGAGCTTCCCCCGGGGGGCTTTCCCTTGGCATGAACTGCTCAAGCGGTCCCATCGGTGGATTCATGGGAATGCGATGGGCTTTCCCTCCCTTTGGCCTGGCATCCTGGAGCCGCTACTGCGTTTATTGAGAGGGAACAAACTCTATAAATAAGGAAGACGTATCCTCTTCTCAAAATGAAACTAAGGGTGGCATCCATCATTGCTTTATTAAAACCGACACGTTTCGGCACCCATATTGAATTTGCGCCCTGTGCCGAGGCACAAGTGGCATGTGCCTTAGGGTAGCCCTATTTTTTTGTGAAGTCGTACGAAATTTCACGCCATTCCTGAGATTCACTCATGTGACTCCCCGCAAGTCACCGCGCGAGTCACCGAAATGACTCTCAACACCAGAGAATGCAGGAGAACCGAGCTTCAGACTCGAAGACCGTCCGCTGAACAAACCGTAAGACCACAACCCCCTCCCCCGCCCCCCCCCTCCCCCGCCCCCCTCCCCCTCCCCCGCCCCCCAAGGTTCAGCCTCTCATCATGTCTAGAACATGGTTAGAATCAGCGTCAGT
>CAJPEV010003442.1:0-30783 GCA_905338385.1 Darwinula stevensoni | reverse complement strand
CGCCTTTAATTAATGCCGTAGGTGATCCAGGAGCATATTTCATTGTCCCGGATTCTAAAATGGAGATAATACACCAAGGAATTCATTAAAACAATTTTTCAATATTGACTAGCGAAAAAAATATTTTCTTCAAGACGGACCAGGTTCACAGAAGGGATGAGGTCCTGACCATTTTTCCTTCGCTCCGCAAGTCCGAACACGTGGGCCCCTTAGGATATAATACTCCGCACAAGTGTACTTCACTTGACTCCCAATGAGGTATTTCCCACCTTGAATGCATTCTGTTTCATTTTTGGAACTGAAAAAATGAGTTTTTGTGTGTAGCCAGAACTAAAGCTTCGATATTATAAGAAAAATAGTTCCCATCCCACATGAAACGAGCTCAATTGTCCTTTAACAGGCACCATTGCATGTTGTGAAAAATTATATTCTAGGAATAACGAAGTTTCATCTTGCATTGCATGAAAGACACATTTCAGTTCCCAGTGATCATCATAAGCATGATTATGAGATAACACTCATATATGTAAATTTATAAAGAAGTGGGGAAAGTTCCTTCCAAGTTTCCGTCCCGTCCCTCAAAGAAAAGTAGAGCATGGTTGGATAATCCTACCTCAGCCCATCATTTGAGCAAGAAAGGATATCGAAGTGTCCGTGTCTGATGCCTGGAAGTGGTCCACAGCCGGTCACCTCTGCCTTCAATCGGAAATAATATTCCTCCGATTCTTTAATGTTTTCCCCTGCAGAACTTGTGATGGTATTATTACATACTATGGACTTACACTTCCATGGCGAGGTGTTGCTGATGCGACGGAGCTGATGCAGCAGACTTGCGCCTCTTCAGGACAGGCATAGGAAGTATTGACATTACCTTCATCGCACAAGAAAGTGAGGCGAGTCGAAGCATTGTAGACCTCCTACGCCATTGGGACACTGAGGACGGCTTGGGCATGTAATTGGCGCGCTGTGACAGTTTTTCAGCGATTCCGTCAGGTCTTTCAAATGGGTCCCATTTCCACATTTCACGAATACTTTTCCCATCAATTCAGGAGAAAATGCCAGCCATACTAATCCACAGTCACAATGGATGGGATTGCCTAGAACAGAATTGGACCAAGGTGCAAGAAAAAAAAAATTAAAAAGCAGGAGATGGGGAGAAACTCTCGTGTTGGCCCAAAAACCTGAAATGCGGTGGACAATACTTTGCTTCAACTTGAAACTTTGAAATAACGGGTGGCCCAAAAAAACGTTCCGAACTTTACACGCCTGCAGACGGTGTACCATATGGTTTATCGACATGAAATTCACTGGCTTCTACATGTAATGTTAGCAGGTAATGAAACAAAATTTAATTGAAATTAGCTGTAAATTATGTGTATATATATGAACTTCGAAGTTCTTAATTTTTTCGGATTTTGCTATTCTATGAAAGGTTTTCAGTTCAATACAGAGATTTTTCCTCATCGTTTATTACTTGAATACTTCCTGCCCTCTTCTAATTAAAGAAAAGTAAAATATGGATGTGGGGATAGAGGGAGAGAGAGGGGATGCTCTGAGTTCAGATCAGTAAATAAAGGTGTTAGGAAGCGTCCACAATAGAAAGAAGCAGAAGCTTTGTAGTAGTATTTGCTTTAGTTTCATGTTTTGAAGGGGTGATTATTCATATTCAAAACAAAACTAGGATATTTCCTTCTTCGGTGAAGTATGGAAGCTAGAAATTGACGGAAAAATCAAAGGAAAATTGTGAAATAATGGAATTGATTGCATTACAGATTAACGAAGAAATGCAAATAATCTATACTTACTTTTGCTTTCATTTAACGTGGAATCCGGAAAGTTATCAAGCAGGCTGTCGTTCTTAAAGGCAGGGACTGACGTCAAATAATTCCCGGCAAGAGAGAGTATCCCCAATTTGGGAGTTGCCCATCCGTCGGTTTCCACATCCGTGATTTTATTGTCATCGAGGTAGAGTTCTTCGATACTGTCGCTCTTGAAGCCTGGGACTTTGGTCAGCAAATTCCTGTTGAAGGAGATAACCCTCAATTTTGGAGTTTCCCATCTGTCGAACTTCACGTTCGTGATTTTATTCCAACTGAGGCCGAGTTCTTCCAGACTGTCGCTCTTGAAGCCTGGGACTGTCGTCAGCAAATTCCCGTTGAAGGAGATAACCTTCAATTTGGGAGCTGCCCATTTGTCGGTCTCCACATTCATGATTTTATTAAAATCGAGAATGAGTTTTTCCAGACTGTCCATTTCGAATGCTGGGACTGAGGTAAAGGAATTGCTGGAAAGGAAGATTTCCCGCAATTTGGGAGTTGCCCAATTGTCGAAATCCACATTCGTGATTTGACTGTCAGAGAGGTTGATTTCCTCCAGACTATCGCTCTTGAATTCTGGGAATGAGGTCAAGGAATTTCCCCAGAGCAAGAGTTTCCTTAATTTAGGAGTTCCGCTTCCGTCCATTTCCAAATTCGTGATATTATTTCCACCGAGGTCGAGTTCATCCAAGCTGTCGCTATTTATGGCGGTGTCCGATGTCAGTAAATTTTCCGCAAGGGTTAGTTTCCTCAATTTGGGAATTTCCAATCTGTCGAACTTCACATGCGTTATTTTATTACCATAGAGGTAGAGTTCTAGGCTTCTAGTTCTTCTAGGATGTCGCTCTTGATCGCAGGGACTGATGTCAAGAAATTGGCAGAAAGGAAGAGTTTTCTCAAATTGGGAGTTTTCCATTTTTCGAACTCCACATTCGTAATTTTATTGTGATATAGTTCCAGTTCTTCCAGGCTGTTGCTATTGAAGGCTGGGATTGACGTGATAGATTCAAATCCTAGAGTTTTCTCAAATTGGGAGTTTTCCATTTGTCGAACTCCACATTCGTAATTTTATTGTGATATAGTTCCAGTTCTTCCAGGCTGTTGCTCTTGAAGGCTGGGATTGACGTGATAGATTCAAATCCAAGCGGCATTTTTTTCCTGTTTGGAAGCTGCCTGCAAGAAGAGAAAATATGAGTTAAATTTACCACCTTTCGTCAGGAATCTTCTTGTTTACAACTCAACATTTAGATCTCAAAGTTGGTTTAGTTCTGAGTGGTTACAAGTATTGTAGGTATTCTTCTCTATCGACCCACAGAGTCATATTCATGTTTAAATTTCATTAAAGGCCTGATAATTATGAAAATGAACATCATGCGTGACCCCTTCAGAGACCAAAATTCCTGTCGTTTTGGTTTGCAAATAGCATATAGATGTCGTTACTTGGTAACTGTTCCTTTTTTTTTGGATGATTTTTGGAGATAAGTCAGTTCGTTCGATATAATGGTATGTTATTTAAATGAATTTTGATCATCCTGAGTTCACATTGATGGAGTTGCCTTCGTGATACCATGTGTACTGCTAAGAAAGGTTTGCTCTTGTTGTCCGGATCATTTATAAAGTTTTGCATAGTATTTTGTTCATAAGGGGAAGATTCGTTTGGAATAAATGGTTCGAAGTCTGTTTGATCTCTTTAAAATGCTGTTTTTCTTTATTTTTCTAAGTCTAGGACTGAAGTGACGAGTTTGTTTGCCTTTGGTTGCGCCTATGCCGCTCCATCAACCAAAAACGTGACTAATTATTCACTACAATTTCGAAAAATGCCCAAATAGTAGACGCAATATATGCTGGCACGTTCCTGCCTTCCATGACCTTCCGGTCATCATTAACATTTCCGTCACTAATGAGACGCACTTCCACATGGCTCGGGAAAAAATATTAAAGAGCGGAAAAATAGGATTGGTTATGTAACCTTTAAAATGTGGGGAAAAGAGAAGCTTCCTAGAGCCGAGCCTTGACCCAACCTGGGTCAAGCCAACCAAAATCGTCTAGACCCCAGTCTGACTGTGGTAGGGGCTATTTCGTAAAAATACATTCTTAGTCGAAACTGTCTCATTCTTACCAAAAACATTTAGGTATTTTCTTATCAAAAGGTTGGATTAAAAAGTAATGTTTATTTATTTCCTACGTTTTGTATCCACGACAAAAGTCTTTCCAGGGTAAGTGTTCCATAATGAGAGAGGTCAGTATTGACAAATGAACGTTTGTTTGATACTGCATGAAAACAGGTGGCAAGAAAAATATCATCGGTCGTTATTTTTCATCCACCTTCATATATTCATTCGTCCTAGACCGTTAGTGATTTCATAAAATATTAAAGTGACGCAGGTAAATAACGTACGTTTCCTACCATCGACATAAAAAAGTGGAATGGTACGAAAACGTGACACTGCCTTCGGTGTCGCAGCCGTCAATGAATTTATTGCGGAATTGAATAGGATAAACGCTGTCAATGCGTATTGACCTCGGGTTAGAAAATTTCTGTACATGAAAGACATGCAGAAATGCCGGAAAGACCTTGATACCTTTGTGATTGTGTCATTGACTCTGGCCTTTGATAACTATTTCCGGCAAAAAATATAGCAGGATATTATGCATATTCTTGCCACCTCGAATTCTCGAGGTGGCAAGTGTAGATATTGGCATCTCAGCTTGATCAATATTTTTGATTAAGTAGAACATCTTGCTTCGTCTTTAGAGAATAGGATCTAGAATCAATTTAATGACGGCAATTGCCCAATAACATGACACCAGAATGAAGCTTAGGTCTTAAGCAAAAGGGAAAGTCATTGCAGAAACAGTTTCACAAATCCAGTCCGTATGGGCCTCATGAGCCAAAAGTAGGTACAATAAAATGCCCTAAAGCAGTAAAAAAATTGATTGCTTCGAATGAATAGCATGCAATTGCGACATTCACGTTCGTCGAAATAAAATATTTCTAAGTAATACAGGTCCGACCGCGTCGTAGTAGTTGTGATGACGATACGTGTGCCCGTTGCGGAACAAACCAACACAACCTGAACATTACTAGGGTAGTCCACAGCTCCCCAAATCATGGCTGTTTAGGTTTTCTAATTGCTAAAATTTTAAAAGTTCAATGACTTCTGAGACGGTCGAGCACAGGTGATCACCTCACTTGAGGTGAAATGATCCACCTCTAAGCACCTATAATTCACCTCTAAATGAGCTCTGCGCGATTAGGCAAAGGTGCTGAAAAAACCCGCAAACGTTTCAACGCATTGTAACTGCAACATCGATCGCGTATCCAATTCAATTTTTTTCGCTGCATTTATGAAAGTATGTTTCTCCCATAGAAAATGGTAGAGCGTTTTCTTTGAACTACCCAATATATGCTAGATTAATGCAGCAAAAATGGCCCCAGGCGATTAAAATGTTCCAAGAGACAGTTATAATTACCTATGGAGAAGAATCAGAAATTTACAAAAAACTACCCTTACCATTTTTTTGCTACTGGATTTCGAAACACTTTCGTTTTATATTCACACGACCTAAAGCTTCAGAATATATATAAAATAATTTCAAATCCTATTTGAGATGCGTTTGAAACGCTTCATGTGGAGTACACATTTTTTTAATTACCAAAGTTACGGCTGTACCCCAGACCACAATTTTTCCGGTGGGCTAATGGTCGATTTTTTCCTTATAACCATCGGCCGGCCCCGGTGCCGGTGTCAATTGTGGCCAGTAGAAGTGATCGCCTATTAATTCAAATCAGTCCAATGGGAAGTCATGTGATACTTAGTAGGCCTTAAAGAAACGATAGAGACCACTTTTGGTCCTGTCCGGCCCGTCGTGTCTCTATGAGGCTGTCAGTGGTTAGATTGCAATCCATTGCTGCTGTCAAGAACATTTAGTGACATCCCTTGCAAAAGCATAACGTAAGTGGAGACACAATGTCTTCAGTGGAGGAGGCCTTGTGCCTTTGCGAGCCAACACACGATATATACAAGAATGACTGGAGTATATGGTATGACGTCAGCCATGATCTTGAATAAATGAAAGTAATAAAAAATTAATGAAAGAAAGCAAGAGTCGTGACTATTCCGACTCGGACCTCACGGTATTTTCACGAAGCAGCCCTTAGCCAAGGCCGCGGGCGCGCCTTGCCTGATCATATCTGGACGTCTTCGACCCCCCCCCCCATTTCCCGTATTTCCTCCAGTCTTTAAATGTTTTCTTTGTTCCGGACAAGTGGAAGTCATAGGTTCAATGTTACTGATGAAATTCCTCTCAGCAATTCATACCGTGCAGGAACCTGCCTTCATATCATTAATGTGGAATCGTGCATGTACATATGAATGATATTGTAACTTGACTCCATGCGACGCGAAAACTACGACCGCAACTGTATCAGTTCAGCGGGCGGTGTGATTATGTGCTTCTCACGGTGAATAGCCTAAAGTTCAAGTTTAGCTAGACCGAAGCAGTCTTATATTTAGTTGAAGCGTTTGCCGATGAGTAAGCGTAGACTGCCAAGTATTCAGACTTTATTAATCCAGATATTGCTATCTTTAAAGCTCATGCTCATTTTCTAGGCATATTCATTGATTAGGCCTAAGAATAGAGATTAGGCATTGTGCATGTGAAGTACCCTCACTGAAAGAAGTGATATTAGATAAGAACAGGGGTGCACAACATGCGGCCCGCGACGCCCTCGTCCGCGGCCCGAAATGACCGGTGATGTTTTAAGTGCTACTATCGCTTTTGCCCCATTGGCTAAAGCTATAGTCAGTCAGCTGCGGCCCGCAGTGAGCAAAAATCGCAAATGGCCCTCACAGCCATTTGAGCTGTGCATCCCTGGATTAGAATATTCCGCTGGTGCCGATACAGGAACTTTCATTACAGGAATATCTTTACTTAAGCCTATTCCATGTAAGTCTACCAGTGGTACCTATCGATTCAGATATTTGCATTTGGTATTCATAGCGGAGGTGAGTTTAATGATAGGGCTACCACGATAGGTCGATGCATTGATATCACTATCGATGGTTGCCAAGCCATGCAAAGGAACATTCTGACCATGGTTGAACTTGTGAGCGACCTCAACCAACGATCGAATTGCTTTGCGATTAGTTAGGGGAATAGAACGTTGAACTTAACAGTGCTCTATAGCAGGGGTGTCAAACTCGATTAGACTGGGTACCAGATGGAAGCCTTCAGGGGTGATTTGGGGCCACAGCAAAAATGTAACATCTTATTTTTAATGCAAACAGGCTAAAATTTGCTGTTCATTTCCATAACCATCTGTTGAAGGGGACAAAATGGACTGGCAGACTGGATTCGGCCCATGGGCCACCACCAGTTTGACACCCCTGCTCTATAGCATTCTGCCTCAAACTTCATAAATTAATCGAAGTTTCCAAAGTTTTCTTGAAGGCCTCATTCTTGCACCAATTAAAACTTTCACTACTTTCCATACAATGCACAATTTAATTTTTTCGAAAGCAGCAAGCTGCTTTAAATGAATCACCTTCACACACCTGATCATTCATGATAAGTGCAACTAACAGTTGGGCTATTTCCAAGGTTTTAATAAAAATGATTAAAGGTGATTCTGTTTTGACTGCAATCAAATTTCCAGTTCTTCTTCAGTAGTTACTTCATGATTAACTTCATGCAAATAATGAATAGAATTTCGCTTCTTAACTTGCTTTGTATGCATTTAAGAACTTATAAGAATCAGTTTTAGACATATATGGCCTATCATTCATATATTTGAATATATTGCCTTAACCTCCCCCCCCATTCCAGATTTCCCCCTTATTTTAAAGCTCTGTATGCAAAAAAAATTAAAATATCCAGCAGGAACGTCTGTTTCCATATCCCTAAACTCCTCTGCTAAAGCTTATCTGTATTCAGACTACATAAGTAACATATTTTTGCTTTCTAGAGCTGCAGAAGAGAATATTGGAACTTTCCCTTTAGAGAAAATTATACATATATTTCTTGGGGCCGTAACTTGTAACCAAGTGGTAATACAATGATGAAATATCGGTAAATTACTTGTAAATTAGAGTAAATTACTTTAAATTATGGATAAGTTACTTGTACATTACCGGTAAGTAATCCCCTCCTTTCTACAGGTAATTTTACTTCCCTATTTTCTTTCCAGACTGAACTTTTTCCGAGAATGTCTTGGAACTCACCAGAAAAGAACTGATGGCTCTGAAGGGTCTGGAGTTTGAAGTCGACTTTCATAGAATCCAGCTTCCCTGTCCTTTTTTCCGTTTCCCTCGAGGGAAAAGAGGTTACTTTATCTCGTGAGGTTCTTTGACGGTGTCTGTTCGTGCGAGATAAGACGTTTCCGCTTATGCTTTCATGCCCTCTTAAAATAACAATGCATATCTCCAATAGTATCTCGTCGGGGCTGTTAGTCCGACACTCGAGGAAAATTTTCCAAAGTTGGTTTACACCAGTGACTGGAAACTCACGGTATGAAACTCACTGGTCTTTTGGATAGATATATGCTTACTTGGTGTTTCTAACTTAAAAAGAATGATGAATCACACTGCACTTGCCAGAAGCCTCTTGTCCTCGGCAGACTCAGAGAATGCGAAACTTCCCCTTTAGAGACCCCATATCGCATAAGCTACTTTGCCAATTTCAACTCATTATATCTCATTCGTAAAAACTACTTGAAGATGAACAATTAGCGCAACGTTGCTTTTCCCCCAGATTCTCCATCCAATTTCAAGGGGAAAACTAGCATGTTCGGTCACCCAGCTAGTACTTTCCTTTTTCCACAGGTTTTGAAAGTGAGGTCGCTCTCATGTTTTGGAAAAATGGAAAAAATTGAACTTCGTGCAATGATTAAATTCTTGCATTTGAAAAACATAACCGCAAAGGAAATCCATGGAGATAGTGACTCAGTAGGCAAGGTCATGACCTAAGTCATCTAGAATGCAAATTACATTTTGCTACATGACTACCTGGAACATGGAAGGATCATAACGGGTGACTATTACGCCAAACTGCTTTTGAAGCTGAGAGAAGCAATCAAGACGAAGCGTCGAAGGAAACTTCGCCGGGGTGTGTTAGTTCTCCAGGACAATCCACCAGGTCATGCCTCTCATGGTTGCAAACACTGCTTTCCGCCAATGTGGATTCGAATTGCTTCCCCACCCTCCTTATTCCCTTGATCTGACTTCCTTTGATTTTTACCTCTTCCCTCTTTCGAAAGAAAATTTGTATGGAAATACATTCAGTAGAGATGACGACGTCATGATGGTCATTGACAGTTGGTATGAAGACCAAAAATAAGAATTTTTTAAATTCACTCCTAAAGCTGGAATCACGCAAGCAAAAATGCATTGTTGTTCTAAGAGATCATGTCGAAAAATGAAATAACATTCGCGTTTTTCAGACTTCATCTTACCCCTTAGGCTGGAAACTTTTTGAATCCCCCTCGTATAGCCGCAGACAGTTCGAAGCAGTCCACCAGTCCCTCATCGCCCCTTTCGTGAAGCTCATCGTTCAACTAAGTCATGTTTGCACATTCCCACAGGGTGATCACTCGAGTAAAAATCATACCTTTCGACATTCGACTGTTTCGATGATGTTTTAGAACTCTGGCTCCATTCCATTCGACATTTAGCATAAGCGACATTTTATGGCATCTACATTCTTGTCCTTCGACATTACTACCTTTCTGCGTTTCTGCTTTCGACATTCCGACGTACACCCTCTTAGAGGTCGGTCATCCCACCTAAAGTCGCCTGTCCTTGACCGTCTCAGAATTCAATGACATTTGGGAAAGGATCGGAATATTTCCGTTTGAACACGTTCATTGAACACATTCGGCTCCCACTTCGGTGGTAGTCTCTGAGGATCATGGTGATTCCTTCCACGACAACAGAGTATTTCCTTTCCTCCGGTTTGCAGCAGGTTTTACCTACCACTAGTTTATATATTATTCATGTTAGAGAAACTCGAAAATAAGCAAGTTTTCGGAAATTGCGAAAGAAGAACCTTGGACATCATTATCATCCATTTTGCCTTGTGCAGGGTTCAGAATGGCGTAGGGAAGAAGCATGCAGCTCTGCAAAAAGACAAGACACACACTTAATATCTAACCTATGTCTGTACAATGAGAAGCATTCTCTCAGATATAGGTTCCATGCGTCTCAGAGCTGCGTTTCGCTTATGGGATATAATCCGGAAATAACGCAAGCAATTACCTTTTTAAAATTTATTTTTGTTTATTGTTAAGAAAATATTAAGTTATACTTTGGTACAAATATTTTTATTCATCTACCTTGAAGCAGTAGTTGATGCGGTACTTCTTGAAACAAGGTGCTGAGCGTAGCCCAACGTCGCACTCCGGACATTAGTACTGATTTTATTCCCTCTTGCCCCATTTTTTGCATACTTCGAAACTTCTCGTGGGATTCTTCTTTGATGTTCCTGGGGTTTGGTCGGCGTTCGCGTCGGGCCTTACTCACACTGTCACGTCCGGAACGAATATCATTCATCCACCAACGCACCATTTCATACGAAGGTACACGGACTCCCAGAGCTTCACCCTTGAGATCATGGATCCCTTTTGGGGATTTTTCCAGAAAGACGTTTAATTTAACGTTTTTCTGTTTTTTATTTTCTGCCCTTCCAAGGGAAGCAGGACTAGCGCTCTTCTCGCTACACTGCTACGCTGAAACTGAAAGCAATGACGAGTCACGCCAGCTTCTTAATACCTGTATTTAGGACCAATTCTTGCCCTGAGGGGAGCACAATCTCACTGACCACTATCACGTGGTCCAGACCATGCAGGAAAAAAATGAATAGACCCTGGTATAGGCAATCACGATTGACTAAGTGAGTGACTTACGTTGATTCTAACTGTGTTCTAGATATGATTTAGACCAACTTGGTGAAGTAGTAGCTTTCAGGTTCTTGAGTTCAGGAAAAAGCCCTTTTAAGACACAAGCCCTTCAGTAAAATATATGACATACAATTTTTTTTTAAGGTGGGATGAATGTTTTTGAATGTTATTTCTGCTACAGCGAAAATAAAGTAAAGATGAAGTTGTAAGTACAGTAAGATGAAATTGTGTATTTCCGACGCACATTTCCAGAGTGCACTTTTTCTCTGCTGAGGATGTAGGGAATTTAAACGATCGTGACCGAGTGACTAATTGACTGAATAATGCTAATTAAAACCATGTATATATAGTAGAAAGGAGTATGCCCAATATAATGCAATTTTGGTCCTTAAACCGAATTCAACGAACCATATATCATTTGAAAGGGTGTCATTTGCAGAGTAATAAAATGCCAATTAGACTGTAATATGAAGGGTTTGAAAAAGTTAGGTTAGGTTAGGTTAGGTTATGGACATAAGCTGCTGGCTTGAATCAATTCCATCTTCAGAGATCATTAAAAGTAACTTTTGATTTAAAATGTACACCATATTTTTTCAGACAGGCACTCAGGACTGGCAAGAAATCGCCATCTTTGGCTACTACACAAAGTGCTCACAGAAAATTTAAAGCAGGCACTTCTTATGTAGATTTTCTCACTCATTCGACATTCTTTGTATATACAGACTTTTCGATAGTCCAGTGGAAGAAGGACCTCAGGAGTAGCACATTTTCCACAAAAAAAAACACTTTCCAGGCATCCGAAAATTATTTTTGAGAATTCACCTTCTTCTGTGAGGATGATTATGGTTTCATCCCAGAATCTGTGATTTTATTTTTGTTAATTCCTGACCAGTCAACACAACCAAACGTAGCAGCATGGAATCGTGGGACAGGTAGGGTGTCCATTGGAAAAGGATTCATGGAGTAGGAGCGTACAGTAAACGAGGACACAATCAATCGTGGAAATGAATTTCCATTAAAAAAAAGATATTTGTGTAGGAAACCAGAAGTTCGAAGGATTCTCGAGATTGTGGTGCAATCATTTCAAACTCATAATCATGATAGGATTACGTCGGAACTCTTCGTGCCTTTCCATGGTCATTTTCAATCCAAATGGCGAGTCATTGTTTAGACAAACAACTTCAGTTCAAATACAGTTACTATTTTGAATCCAAGTTGATGGCTTGGTTTTTTTGCTCTGGTTCCCGTGCGATACGTGGGTATCGCCCCAAAGCTCATTTGTTTGCATTCTTGGGAATTGGCTTCCCCGTATTTCATCCCTTGGTACGCTCTTAGTGATTTTAGATTTGAAATCCTCATCGATTTCGAAGTACTCGTGAATGGTATTGTCTGGGTTGGACGCAGATGATCCCTTTTGTAAATCCAGGATTCCACGTGGTTCAAGGTATCCCTCTTCGAATCCTCCAGGTGCCATCAGTTGCAAGTAGTCTGGATGCGTTTTGAAGTATTCGGCGTTCATTTCCTCGTATGGCTTATTCATCCCCAAAATGCGCTGCAGAAAAACAAAGTGAAACAATGGATGACATTTTGTTGGGTATAGCATTGTGTTTGGTACCGGTATGAAATCAATATGTACTTGATGTTCAGATTTTGGCATCATAGTGGCAAACCATACACTCAGCACAGAAAATGTAGGTCGATCATTTGGATCCGCATCCCAGCACTTCCTCATGATTTGATAGCTGTACAGGAAGGACGCAGGAAGTGGTAATTTAAAAAAAGGAAAAATTCAGTTTGTATTGCGGGGTAAGGATATTAGGCATTTCACATAGATTCATTGGCGTAATCAGGAGCCTCCATGCGATAGCCGGTTTCCAGGCGCTGGATGACTTCGCCAAATTTCATGTTTGGATATGGAGTCTTTCCAAGGCCGAAAATCTCCCAGAGTGTTATTCCGTAAGCCCAAACATCTGACTTGCTTGTATAAACCTGCCCATGGATGAGTGATTCCAAAGCCATCCATTTGTAAGGTACAGGACCCTGGAAGATTTAGGTTAAGGGACTCTGTTAATATTCCATGAATTGATTGAAAAAGGAAATGTGTATGTAAGGAACTCACATCTCCTTCCTTGATGTACTGATTATTTACATTGGTATCTCTGGCAAAGCGAAATCCTGATATCTTCACGATGTTTTCTTCTGCTAGGAGAATGTTCCTAGCCGCCAAATCTCGATGGACTATCTTCAATGAAATGAAGTACTTTCTACCATTCATTTAGGTTCTCTTTCAAGGTCTCTATGGAAGTGCGTTCTTTGTTGTTTTTTATTCTGAGCTTTACGATTTCTCGATGGTATTGGAATTGCAGCTACGCTTGGTGTTTGTGTGCATGAGGCAATAATGCATGGTAAAAATGAATTGTATTCACTTTTTTCATTGTCTTGAAAATTTCGCCTGCATGATGCCGGAATTAGGATTAACCTTTTCCACTCGAATGGGCGAGTATACTCGCCCATTGGTACCTTGAGTGTTGCAAAAATTCGAGTGGAAAAGGTTAAGAGGCAAAGGGCTTTAATGGGAAAAAGTTTCGTGCTAAGTATTCCTGGTTTTACTGTAGTTGGAAAACCTTGAAAATATTCATCGATCTGGTATTAGTTCGCGCATTTTCTCCAGGCCAGAATGGCGGTTAATAATTGTGCTTTGGAAATAACACACCTTCCTGGAACTCAGGTACTCCATGCCTTGAGATATCTGGTATGCCCAGGACACCAGATCGCCATAAGTGAAAGACACAAGGAGATTAATCTCTTTGGAAATTTCCACTTTCTTCCTGATTGTCGTTCCCATTCCTTGTCCATGTTCTCCTCCTGGAATTTTATGTTACTTAAATATTTGCTTATTCAGTTTCATGTGTGGCGATGCATGGTTAATTATTTCAAAGAGGTATTGCATTAGTTTCCTATTACTACAGTTCCAAACGGAAAAACCCAAGTTTGATTAAATTTGTGCAAAAAGTAATACGGTGTGGGATTTCCCGCTTTTTGAGGCTTCTGGCCTGCAAATTTGAGTCTGAAGCGATGGAATCAAGAGAGGAAAGAAGGTGGGATGGATTGCAACAAATGTTTGAACACGGATTATTGCTTGAAACTCAAGAGAAGAATCAAAGAATCGGAGCTAAAAGTGAACGTAATGGTAGAAGCTTCTGAAATTATGTTATCATGTGGTAGTAAGTCCTACTGACGTTCTCGGTTGATTCGAACTGAGCCGTGAGTACCATGGGGGCTACTACGATTTCACATTCCCCTCCTTTTCACTAGAAATATACCGTGGTAAGGTGGAACATTTTTTGTGAAAATTCTCATATTGAATGAAAGTTTACCCAATTTGTTGCAATTCTTGAATTACCAAATTTAATACCTGGGAGCCGGTGAGCGTCGAAGTGAAGGGATTCTTTCCCAATCCTGAATTTATTGAGAGTGTGATGGTCAATTCCATTTTTAAAGGATGATCGATATTTTCTCAGAAAACACTCCAGATTCCCATGCCGACAGTACTCCAAGATGACCATTAGATCACCTGCAAGACAAGTCAACATATGTTTTTGGTGGGACAAATAATTACATCGTGACAAATAAGTTCTGTCCCGTCAGCTTTTTCCCTCGGTACCAATACTAAAGGTTCAAGAAAGATCAAATTAAAAAATGCTCAGCTACACATTAGGTAAGTTTTAAACACAGGACTACTCAAAATGTTCACTACGTGCCCCCACAATAGTTTTAGAACGACGGGGGCCACCATTCGAGGACTGCATCGCGCGGAGTTTCTTGAGGAATCTCCTTCCTTCTTTGAACAAGAAGAAGAAACTTCAGAAACCCAACATTCGTGTATGGGCGAGGGCAGACTTTTGCCCCAGGAGTGACCATAAGAAGAAGTCTAAGGGATTGAGATGATGGGGGCCAATTAGTTCCCATGACGAGGTCTGGCTTCTTGCGCCCCGACAATTACTGAGTCTCTTTGGCAAAGTGGGCTGAAGAGGCTGAAGAGTGAACTGAATCTCTTGATGAGAGATTCAGTTTTGGTTGTTGAAAACGTCTCAAGTGCAGTGCGTTGCGATGGATTCCTAAATCAGGTCGCGGCACCGATGCCTGTTCATTTTAGCTCCTTCTAGGACGAAAACCAGTTCTGCGCGGTCATTTGTTGAAATCACAGCCCAATCCATGTTCCCAGCCTTCTGCTACCCAGAAACGATTCTCAGCTCAGATGGTATCTCCGCTAAGCTGGTACTTTGGAGGTGTATGTTTTGTGAGAAGAAGCTATGCTTTGTCAAAAATATATTCTCATTCAAGGAGAGGATAAGCTCACCATCGTGGTTAGTGAACAGTTCAAACAAACAGTCTTTCGCTTCGGTGGAGTCTTTTGCGTCGGGTAGCTGATGCTAGTCCGGGATGAATGGACTCTTATTAGGGACGCATGCAAAGGTCTCTCGTGACCAGCTGCTTTGATATCCGATTAATCTTAACCTCAGCATGCAACATCCTCATTGACCAATTTTCAATTCTGCCTCACACGACAAATCCCTTTCATTTTCAGCAGTGACGCCCGAACAGTGTCATTAAGAACGCTTTTTCGTCAGTCGTCTGTTCTCCAAGACTCCATACAACGCTTCACAGTCAGACTAAGACTCCCGTGTGATAATTGTTTGGTTCCCAGAATCTTCAAGACGTTAGCATGAGAGTGACCCTGTTATGGAAAACAACTATCGTACCTCTTCGTTCTGTCAATCTTAAATCCATAAGTCCTTCAGCCAACCTAGCCAGAAGGCAAAGTCAAGGACTTAGCAATTTGGTAATACGTGTATACGGTATATGAAATATTTTAAGCAGCGCCCAATTGAGAACTATCCACTTTAAAATATAAAGAAAGAGCATATTTTTTACCTTGTAATTCTTGACGCTCTGGAAACTGAATTGTGAATGTTTTTTGCTGTATTGCTTAATAAATAAAGATGGAACTCACCAGAATCCATATTTCCTGAACAGGCTCCGAGGAAATTCACAACGTTCAGGTGTTTTCCAAGGTGACTCATCATTTTCATTTCTATTATCAGCTCCTTGAAATGCGCGTGGTCAGAGTGAGGCTTGCTTTTCTTCACAACAACTGTGCTTTCAGGCTCGGAGGGCCTGATACCCCTAGCCACGGCTTTGATGACTGTACCGAATGCGCCCCAAGCAAGCACCTCCCCTAATAAGATTGTATCCACAATTGAAATCGTTACTTGTCAAGGCGATTCTATTCGAGAATGGGGTCATACCTAGTCGTAGCCTCTCCGCTGGGAATTCCCAGTGCTTGTCATATGGCAGAAGATCCGCTTTTTCACTAAGGCACACTGTAGGATTGATGTTCATCGGTTTTCCTCTTCGAAATCGCTCTGTATCTTTCTTTGGAAATGCAATCTTGCGAACCTGCAAGGTTTGCGAACACAAGATACAGCAAATAACATGGTGATGAAACTCTACCCAATAAAGATGGCTCACTTGCTCTTTCCGTAATCGGTTGTAGAAAATGCAGACAATGATGATAATCACGATTAATAAAACTACAAGAGAGGCCGCTGCTATAAAGGCTGTTTCGGTGAAGCTTGTATCTGGCCGACCTATTTCACCTGGCAAAATAAAGAGTGCGATAATTACATTCGCTCATGCATGAGAAATGAACACATTCGAACAAGTAACGTTCAGGAAAACTGAAACTGGGAGTGGTGCTGGAGTGACCCGGCAGCGGACAAGCCCAAGTTACACAAGAACGTTCAGGAAGACGCACAACGCCGACGCGAAAAAACTTATATCGTTCTAGGTTAAGGGATAAGCACCTTTTGGACTCGAATAAGAGGAGTCGTATGATCACCAAAAATTATGTTCTTCAAGGACGTTCGTTGATTGTTAAAAAGGCTCTTTTCGTGAGTATGACTGTTCTATCCATCTGACAGTGGCTAGAAAAAAAAAAGGTTCAGGGAATCGACGCTAGTCCCGCAAGACGCCAAAGGACCCGCTATAGCGAGACAGTACCTTATACAACTGGAACTAGTCTCTAGTACTTTCCTTGAGGTTCCCGATATTTTCTCCACACACACATCACAGAAGAAGACAAGAATTCATCGATATATGGGTCTAACAAGGTACCCCAGCCAAAGGAGTCTCCAGAAAATGTTGACCTGGAGGATAGAGGATAGATGGTTCATTTTCTTAGTTGACTTCATGAGACTTGTCCTTGAAGGGAAGGCATTCATTCCTCTTTGTGATGCGTCTTTTCGCCATAAAAAAAATAAAAATTAGCTCTCGTTCATTTATGTGATAGCTCCGTCCCGTACCCTAGCTTTGCCGGATATCATGCCGGTGTTATGTCAGATTCATGACTGCTTCTGCCTCCGTATCGGTGTCTGGATCTGAAGATCTGCTGTTTTCTAATGTGTGGGACATTTTTGCGCTGAGTTCATATGAGCCGTGAATGAGACGGTTATAAGCAATGGTCGATCGATGTGGGATAGCTAACATGTTAAATGCTAGTAGGTATGTTTGAATGAAGATAACGCATTGCTATTAATTTGAAATCAGTGCAAACTTACCAGGACTCGAAGGACTAGTAGTTGTTTCAAGGGCATTCAATGTCGTTGTTTTTATAAATTCACAACACAATTCCTCCATACGGCAGTTGCTCATGTTTTTAATTCGGCGTTGACGCACGTGTTGGGATGTCGGCAACAAGTTCTCTGCAATTTTTCCAGATTCAGGTATCTCAATTCAGTCCCATTGGCACACGTCCCTTTCAAGTTCTTCATTAATCCAGGAGCGAGTGTCAGCCAATCCAAAGTACAATCACAGTGGATGGGATTGTCTAGAGAAAAAAGCACATGTGGGCAATGATATTATAAAATGGTGATGCACCAGGAAATTTGCTCAGGCTTTTGAGGAAAAATAAAACCTACACTCTATATAGAGCAATCCATCTCCCAGGGACATGTTCTCCAGGATGGGTCGGAAGGCATTTTCTTCCAATAGAGTGATGTTGTTCCGGCTTAGGTAAACAGTCGTCTCACCATTGACGCCTGAAATAGATGCAATAAATATGACAGCCTTTGCAAAACACCCAATTTAATGAAGGTTTTCCAAACACCCCAATTGTCATCTTATGAAATTTGACTGGTAAGTACACCTGTAAGGGCTCCTGGTTCAAGTCGTGAGATATTATTCTCCCAGAGTGACACCACCTTCAAGGTCTTGCTGCAGAATTCCATTTGCCCCATTAAAAGGGTGGGTCCCAGGTTGCACCCTGAGCAAAAGAATTTCTCGAGTTTTCCCAGACCCTTGATCACTGCGGACGGAAGACTCGAAAGCGGATTGAAACCTGTTTGAGATGAGGAAAATATGTAAGTAATATAGGTTGGGATATAAGGTAGGCTTTTATAGGGAGTAACTTTCGGCAGTAACCGTCCTATGCCGAGGAAGTTGCTTTTCCTTCTTTTTAGTAGTTATTCAATTATATGGAAGAGGTGAAACGGTTATCTCATGGAATATGGACAATCCCAGGAAGGCATTCAATTGGGATTCATCGAATTGCAGCAGTGGCCGCATACTTACCGATGTCGAGTTCCCGCAAGTTAGGAGTATGCCATCCATTTTCCTCAATAGCAACAATCTTATTGTAAGCCAAGTCCAATATCTCGAGGCTGTGGCTGTGGAGACCAGGAATTGAGGTCAAGGAATTGTTCCGAAGCCAGAGTATCTGGAGACTCCGTAATCCTTGGATGATGTGGAAGGGAAACTCTTTCAGACGACTGTCTCGTAAGGTGAAATTCACAAGACGATCCTCGGAAGGGAGGATGAGCGCCGGTTGTATGCTTGTCACAGTAGTGTCGCCTATCCATAAGGACTGCAGGGTTAGGTCCCCGAGAATTTCTACAGGGAGCTTCAAAGGTCTCGTGTTTTTGTGTATCTTGAATTCCCTGCAAAAAGATGAAAGAAGATGAAGATAATTTTGGCTGGGATTGTAAGAGTTGTCAAAGAACTCTTTAGTGACCACGGTCATGGATTATGAGAGAGAACTGAAGTCCGAGTGATATTTTAGTGGGTTAGGTAAATTTATAGTTTAGTCATTGGCGATTTGACTTGAAAGCAACTAAGAGAATATACATATATAATCCCTAGTTCAATGTGGTAGTCTTTCACGCATGGACTACATCATTCCCTTACGGATGTTTTCAACGCCATACGGCCTCCTTGGCCTCGTCGCATGTATTCACAAAAGAGCACCAGTGAGGCGAATTCGTCCGATAACAGGGATAACGTTCAGACTGCCTCGCTGCAAAGCACCGATAAACATGAGCGGTTTCGTTCATCCTAGTATCCTTTTCTCGGCATCGTCTTGGCAAATTGTTCATGTAGACAATAACGAGAAATGCGGATTAAAGTTAGTGGTAAATGGGGACCGGATATCAACATTTAAGAAACCGATGAAGCGAAAGATCTTATACCGACAGGTTATAAGCGAAGCAACGTACAGGTTATATTGAATTAGAAGCTTCCACTTTACTAAAGAAACTTCAATTTTTTTAAAAAGCTATCCTCAAGTTCATTTTGAGATAATATAAACATATGGATAAAAGCATTTCCCCGCTCGCGCCTGTTATCGCGATTCCAGATGCAAATGAAATTGATCATTGCGTTGGACAATTGAATTGCCGCTATTGATTCTTTCTCTCCTATAGGCCCTACCTTTTCAGTGAAATAAACCATGCGATAATATTTTGAGCTGTTCTCGCAGGAGAAAAGGTGCCATTCTAGCTTTCAAGCTCCAGAAATGATTTCATGATAGATGAATCAATAAGCAGATCCGCACGTACCCTTCTATTTACGCGCCCAACTGTATACCACGTATAGGAGACTAGTCGAAAGGCCGTGTACACACGGGGCTTTCAGCAGGTAGATTTCGATTTTGTTCACTGGATTCCTGGAGAAAATAATTCTCAATGAAGAGGAATCATGGTTAAACGCACTTGGGAACTGCTGCCAAAGCCCAGCCCATGTCAAATGTCTTCTTTACCGTTGATCGCATACGGAATAAGTCACAATTGCTCTGCGTACGCGGGAACTTTCGGCTTCGGTACTCGGTACTTGAGAGGAACCGATATCAGATGACGAAAACGCGCTATTCGCTTTCTGTAATACTCATCGACAATGTCATTTTCTAGCTGTTTCTCTTGTACATTTTTGTGGCATGATGAGGGAATTATTTACCTCAGGAAATTAATACCCTGAAAATTTTGGATAAGAAGTACTTATAGGTCCGTAAGGGCCCATAGGGACAAAACTAAGACGTACTGAGACAGACAAAACAAGCACAACATACATACAATTTCAACCGTAACGATATCCTATGTGGCAATTCTCCATCATTGGAGAGCGTACCCATTCGGCGTAACAACGTCGAGTCAACGTTGAGCGAGAACAGATTGTTCAACGCAGAAATTTTGCCACAATCGTGCGTAAGAAATGGATTCAATTTTGCCGCAAAGTTGAAAAGAAACAAAGACCAACTTTGAAAATGCCATAGTGTCACGTTGTGGCAGCATTAAATTTTCAACGTTTGGGCATTACCTCCTTTTCCTGAGCCTGAAAGCGTGCTAATATTGAGTAGTACTCTAAGATACTCCTTTAAGTGCAGAAGTACCCATCCTACAGATGGGTACTTCGGATTAACTGCTTTCACTGGATCATAACTCGAGTTAAGTACTTGGATGACACAACACATTCTGTCTAATAAAGGAGATACATGCCTGGCATCACCTCCAGACTTATCCCTCATGCAGGAGGAGAGACAGATACACCATCGCAGCCTGATTAACACACTGTCATTCTCGAAAGTGACATCACTGCGTAAGTCTATCTACCGAGATGCGAGGAAGGCAACATCGGTATGTCTCATCGGACCCCCAGGCCAGAAGAACCTGGAGTCTCCTGCCGGGTTACCTCTTTCAAGTGTTACTAGCGACCTATGGCCGCAATTGCGGCCTTCTACCCATCTAAATACTTTTTTGTCACAGCTCACAAACTAAGAATAGTCTCAGCCGGGCTCCCGCTGCCAAACTTTGATATACAGTTCATGATGGAGCATATATGCACGAAAGATATGCTGAGGCACAGCGTGTTACATCTGCCACTATGCGAAAATTGCAACTAAAATTAGTTCAACATGAATAAATATAAACCATGAAATATCATGAAATAAATAAGAACCATGAAATATCAGGAAACAGGACACACCTGAGAACAAAGCGGAAAGTTCATATCATAATGTAAAAAAAAATAGTCCCGACAAACGGACTTGACAAACAAAAGAAGTGCTTCTTTACGGACCACGTCGTTGGTAACGGTGCCAGCATGAGTTTTCCCCTGCTTTGGTCCATCGATAACCTGAATCTTCTACGAATACTCTGACCGAACTCTCGAGCAGGCAGCGTACAAATGCCATGCATGGATACTGGCTCCGGAAGTAGTAATCCGAATTGATCAAATGTCTGTCCCTGAAATTTTTTCATAGTCATACCGTAGGTAAGCTCGATAGGGAATTGATTTTGGCAAATAGGGAATGGTGCTGTGACTTGGGTTGACGTGTCCAGTACAACTCTTGGCAGCAAGTGAACGCAGCCATGAAGCGCACCCGTGATTACCTCAACTACTATGGGTGTTCGAATGAAATGGAGAGTTTTAGTCCCCTCTCTTAGACTAAGAGTAAGCCATTGCCCTTTTTTAATTTAGACTCCCCTAGTATTAAGACATTTGCAGTCGGGTCTCTCACGATCATAGGCGTCTCGTTGCAAAGGTCGTCCCAATCATGCGATTCCGTACACGCATGGGATATATCCAATTTTTAGGATTAATGGCGTGCGGAAAAAGACCCTAAGTATTGAGATTGTTGAAGAATTCAAACGGAAAGGTGGCTTGCCGATCGGTGTCATCATCACCATAATCGTTCTTCACAATTTTGGTACTGTGCTGTGAGCACAATTCGCCTTCCAATCAGGAAGACACGTCCTCATTGACCAAACTGGAGTGCTTATTCCTGGGACACAGAATGAGCGAGTTTGCTTTTCACTTCAGCATCGCAGAACCTATGTTGTTGCCCAAACAGCTCGTTCACCTTATTATCTGCAATATCTGTTCGCCTTATACCTGGTAAACCCATGATGAGCTCATATCTATCGCCCAGTAGACTTCACCGGATTTTTAGAAGCAGTAAGGAACATTACCGATAATGTCAACAATTGTTGCATCGAAAGGAAGCGGACGTGTTTGTGCTGTTGTACTGTCAATTAAACTCACGAAAATTGCGAGCGTTTTCATCTTCCCATTAGTGGAAACTCCAATGGGTGCGAATGAAACACAAATGATCATGACAACAACCTTGCCGAAATTTACCTTTCTCCGTTTCAAAATGAATTGCCAAGCAGAGCCCAACAAAGCTATCAACATGCATAGGGTCGCAATTATGTGAAACGGCTGGAATGACGTTGAACGTCCTAACCAACGCAGCTCGAGTAGGGTTAAAGGTCCGCCGCGTACACGCGCTGGTAACCACGCAGCGTTAACAGCCTGATGTTGCTCTGCAATTGATGCACATCTCCCCTCATCATTGATATCTTCAATTTGCTCCGTGGTCAGTGCAGACCTACGCAGCCTCGCCGCTTCTCTTACGGGGGCGCATCACGTCACATGAACTGTTTAGCCCATTCCAACCATAGTAGATCCTACAAAGGCACAGGCTTGTCAGCAAAATCAGTCGCATGAAGGAATCACGGAATACGCCTTGCCTATAACATGGAAAGGAAAAGGCTCATAGGCTAGTTAGCTGTCAAGCCTATGATCCAGAAAAGGAAAGGCATGAAGGCTTAGGAGCTAACTAACCTATGTCCTTGAAGGGGCAAAAGCTGTGTAGGCCAGAGGCTACACCTACCGTGAATCTCCTTAGCGTATTATAATGTAGTATGGATCTATCAGATAGGAATTCCAAAGCCTTCCCTTAAGTTGTACGTGGGAAGAGATGTGGTGCTGTATGAAAAATACAGGAATCTGTATTTTTCTGGGCACTAGGTTGAGAATTGGTGTTTAGGCGCCATCTCTGGTCGATTGGTATTTCCTGTCGAGATGATGATGAATAACTGCATTTTCAAACAATATCGAGACTACGACGAAGGAAAGAGTGAAAAATGAATTTGCACTTAATTCGCAACTTCACTAATGCACGTGTAGTCACTTTATGCTGAAAATTCGGTTCATTTAAAAAGTGAGACATTTTACTGATTCCTATTCTTCTTATTGTTGTGGAAAGCCTACCCTCGCCGATCATCGTGAGTGTAAACGCTCAAAGCTTGATTCCAAAGTTGCCGACCTTTTAGGACCTAATCAGCAAGAAACCATTCTTTGCTACTTGTGCACTTTGTTTGCAAGAGACACTGTTGACTTCTATGGTGCCAGACTCTGCTCTCTCGATTCAAGGCTATCTATTGTTTCGAGCAGATCGCAAGCACTCAAAAAATAATAGTGGAGGAGGAATTTCAATCTACAGAGTGTCCGAAAAGTCACCGTACCCCAATCTGCCTTTTCCTATATTTTTAAAATATATTTTATGAATAGAGTTCTAAAAATACCCATGTGCACATCTCACGTGCCTGCTCAACACAGCGGCGCGTGGTCCTGGCTCGAAACGGCGCATGCGCGACCTACCAAGTGATATCTGCGACAACGCAGCCATGGTGTCCGTCATGGCGGACACGAGTAGCTACACCATTGAGGTGCGTTTAGTGGCAAGTGTGTGGGTGCATGAAAGGCAGCACACCAGACAGGTCAAGTCTGATACGATTTGGAAAGCCACATCCGCGTAAAGCAACATATTAACATGGGATAAATCAACATTTTCTCCCAACAGCGTGAAGGACAGCCCGCGCAGTGGTCGGCCGATAACCCAAGTAAACACGTGTACCATTGTTGCTGCCTCTGTTGCACATTCACCACGCAAGTCGACACAGACCTGATCATCACTTGTAGGGTGAGCTGTCTTTCATGCACCCACACACTCGCCACTAAACGTTCCTCAATGGTGTAGCTATGAAAATATATGAAAAGGAACATAGGGGTACGGTGACTTTTCGGCCACCCTGTATATAAACGAAGGCTGGGATCCTAATGCATAGGTCCTTCAGGCGGTGAATAACGACGACTTGGATCTTCATGCAGTAATAGTGCATAAATAAGCTAATAATCATGTTGGTATACCTCAATCCCGGAGGAAACAAAGACTCCGTAGTCAAAACAATCAGTGACCTTGTCAACCGGTTTTCAGACACATACACTCTCTTCATAGCAGGAGATATGAAAATGTGGTCTCATTCACAACCCGAGGAGATTCGAATATAGACCAAGTCTGGACAAATGCTAGGGATATGAAGTTTAAAAAAAACTCGGATAATATTAATATTAAAGATGGTAAAGGAAAAAAATGCACAAATTAATAGACCATCACATCTACTAAATTGTGCATTAGTGATCAACTAATTAGTGGATCATCATCAGTAAATCAAAAGGAAAATAACGGAATTTTTTAAAAGAATATATTTAAATAACTTTCATTTTGCCCATTTTCGCAAAAGATGCAAAGATAGTCAACCAAGATAAATGAACTTTTCTTGAGATCATTACTTAGTTCTCCTTAAAACATGGATGAATGTTTCAGTATAATAAATCATATTTCAATTACTTTTTTAAAGCCACGTTTCTTCATCAAAACCTGGAATACCAGATTCACCATTTTCGGATTTGCACAATTTTTTTAAATTAGGAAATAAGTGTTAAAGATGGTAGGATGCTGAATTGCACATATTTGATAAATGCAAAGCTTGCATTTACACGTTTCGGGTTGGTTCCTTTTCATATTTGTACATAGCTTTGTTAAGAGACTTATGGTCGCAAAGAAGCAATTATTGGAACCCTCCAGTCTCATCGTTTTTTTCTAGAAATTAATCTTAGATATATTGCCTAAAGAAATGGTGCAGTCCATTGCTTGGATAGGACACAAATTGGATTTGACATATAACGTTTTCTTTGAAGTCAATCGAAAATCATGACTGTATTTTCATTTTCATTCTCCCTTATTTAAAAATCGAACTATCTAGCAGACAATTTCGGGGCAGAAATCGTTCTCTCACCAGATTTCAGTTGAGGGCCACGACACATTTTTCAATGACACTGCTATTTCCTCATCCGACCCAGCTCTGGAACAATCCACTTGCACTTTGCCATCATGATAATCAATATCAAAGTCAGTGTAGCAATTGCAATGCAATATGTCCCGGGCGGGACATACCGGCATAGATACACCAACCACCAAGCGGAGAAGAGGTAGGAAGAAGAAGGTAATTGGTGGCATTATCATTCGGAAATCCACCATAGGAGGAAGGCAAGACGCAATTCACAATATTGAGAATCTTTCTTCAATTGATTCAAGTCAGAATGATGTAGAAATCTGCTCGAATGGAAGATTATTTTATTATTCTATGAAACATAATGAAATAGTCAAAACTGGTACGCCTTGGATTAGACTTCTCCGTTTAGGCAAGCCTGTTTCTAATGCAGACGAACGACCCTCCAAATACCGTGAAGGTTAGTGACACATATGAAATATTGGCTTTCATTGCTAAGAATGACCCCTCTCACGTAAGAATTTGAATGAATCTTAACATAAGTTGTACCCTTTCTGTTCCTCTGGTGGATATACATGCAATAATCATACTGCATCTGCCAAAAAAATCATTGGACTGAGATTGTTGTGGGATGGGGGTAACTATTCAGGCGAAATAAGGAGAAAATCTGCGGAAGAATGTAAAAAAAATTGTTCATATGGATTATTTCAGATATGGAGACTTGTACCCAAGTTAATTTCTTCAAATATATTTTATGTTTTGCCACCTTGATGTGATAGATTGTATTGCGGTATCCATCAAACCAAACCGAGCGTATATACCCTAGTAGCACAAAACAATGAAACTACATTGATTCAACGTTGATTCAACATCCGGCCGTTGAATCAATGTTAAATGAATGTTTATTCAATGTTATGTGCTACTAGGGTAGTTATATTTTTCACAGCGCTGTAAGCTGGCCCCCTGTTCTAATGTAAATGCATTCGTATAGAGAATCTTGGGGGCTCAGAACATTGAAGGGACATCATGGAGACTTGAGGCACTATCTCCAAGGATGACGATGGAGGACATCCTGAAATACAATCTCCGGATGAGGAAGTGAGTATAATCTGAAGTCGTTTAGTTACAGACTCATTACATAACTGCTGCCGTTAGAAGCTATGCAATATCAAGGGAAGCAATGAATCATGCTCTGAATTTAAGACAGACGATTTCCAGGATATTAGAAAGCATAAACATTTGGCTCGGAAAACGTAAAGATAATGAAATGTGTTATCCCTGGCTGTTACGTGAAATAGGCTTTTACAAAATATGTTCAGGTTCTCTTAATGCTTTCTTTCATTAATTGGTAACAATAGTTCGTGGCTCCATGGACTTCCCTGTTCATTTCTTTTAAAAGTTATTTTCATGTGAATACACAAGTCCTACATATTTAAAACACCAGCTTATATACGACTATATGATGGATTCGAAAATTCCATATTCCAATCACATGTGACTTGCATGGAAATAATGTACCATTTGTGGTCATAATGATAATGATGCATGGAGACCTGAAGATCCAATGAAGTAATTCTCTTAGTTGAAAGTAAATTTCTAATGTATTAATGGACTAAAATGTAATTTGTAAGGTAGAGAACAACCTCATTAAAAACGAGATGTGTCCTAATGGCGGAGCTTAACCTGCACAAACTTCATTAAATGAGAGGTGACAAAACCAGTTAAGATTGGCGGCACATCCAGTTTGAGAGCAACTCTGGAACTTATGCCTATGGACACGTATACGGAAACGGATGACATAGGCCTTTGGCCATCTTCAACCTTACAATTGAGTTGACGGTGAATATGGACATAAACCTTGGCGATCATCTCATCACCTCTTCGACTTCACACTTCATCTTACTAGAGCAAGGTAGCAGGAATTGCCTAAATTTCCTGCAAAATTGGACATGATAACTAGGAGAAACGTCCATGAACATGAAGCGAAAAAGCACGCACGGACCTGATGGTAGCCAATACTGATACAATATGATCCTCTGCACGCCAGTGCGATGGATTCTCACCCGACCGATGCGGATGTCCGACGATGCGTCACCCTTGTCGTCTTGCCTTGTCGATTTATAAAATATTATCTCCATGCCTTTGTGAGGGCACCAGTCCCAGCTCTACTTCATGCATCGTCGCTGGAGGGTCCAGACTATGCCCACGTACGCGACGACCTAATTTGTCCCACCGGTGCTCAATTGGAGAAAGATCAGGAGAGCAAGCCGGCAGAGGTAGGGTGGGCACGTTGGCACAATGCAGGCTGTCGCTGGAGGGTCCAGACTATGCCCACGTACGCGACGACCTAATTTGTCCCACCGGTGCTCAATTGGAGAAAGATCAGGAGAGCAAGCCGGCAGAGGTAGGGTGGGCACGTTGGCACAATGCAGGCCGTCACTCGGCACCCTGCAGGTGGTCGGTCGGCATACATGGGATCTGGCGTTATCCTGTTTGAAATTGCTGACTAGATCATTCTGAATTAAGAGCACCAGTACTGGCTACAGTATTTCATCCACTTAACGCCGACCAGGAAGATTTACATGAGATTTACAAGTTGAAATCGGCCGTTGAGGCTAATGGTTCCCCATACCACGACGCTCCTTCCACCATAACGACCATGCTCTGAAATTTAAGATTCATACATCATGTATCGACAGGAATGAAAATTAAATATTTTGGATTTTGGAGTTTCATGTAAGACCAGTTAACCCTGAAAATTTTCCATTTTTTCTGAGATGGTTGAGCGTCATCCCTCAGTCAGTTGGCATAGAATGGCCCACATATATAGACGTTCATGGCCGACTGACTCTAGTGCTAGCCATGTTCTAGAGAAGTTAGAAATCTGAAACTTAGCAAACATGTACTTTTTGGGATGCGGAATTCATAAAAAATTCGACTTTGGAGGTATATGCCTTGAGGGTACCCATCTTGGGGTAGATGTTTCCAATTAGATATATTACTTTCAGTCAAAAAGAGAGACATGGGTAGCTGAAACTTGGAATGGCATGCCTACTGAGGCACTCAGTTCAGGAATTATATCAAATTTTAGACGCATGCTCTGGGGGCATATTTTTTGGGGTGACGTTTTCCAATATTTTTTGTCCTACCGAATTAGGCAGAAATAGAAAACTGAAACTTGACACTCCGATAAGTTTCGTGGCGCATATCCTTAGGGCACAGCTAAAGGCCGCGTTGACTTTTCGAAATATATATTTTTGCTCCTGCAAAAAGAGCGAACGCACGAGACTAAAACTTGGCAGGCGCGTAGATCTTTTAGCATTGATTTAGTAGGAATGTTTATTTTTAGGCAAAAACCCTAAGGGCGCATTTTTTTTGCAAAATGAGCATTTTCCGGAATCCTTTCTCATCCAGTCACAGAGAGAACTAAAGAGAGCTGAAACTTGGAGCAAAAGTACCTGTTGGATTGCTAAATGCATATCCTACTTTTGAAGTATAACCCCCTCAGGGCAGATTATGAAGATATTGGACGTTAGGCACGCAATAAATAATAATTGGAGTAATTATTTTAATGGAAATATCGGTTGCTTCTCTCTCGGCACACATATTGAAAGGCACATACATTTAAGACGTTTTTTGTCACTATGTAAATAAATTAATGAGTGAGTCAACCTCGGCAATGGAGCGCCGAAGGCACGACCATAGCGAGTTTGTTTGCGAGCGAGCAAACTCGCCAGTATATAATAAATGCAGTTGAGAAACCGATGCATGCGAAGGAGAAGCCAATCGGTTGTTTGTTGCTTCCTCCTCACTGACTCTCCCAGCACTCTTATGCACGGACTTGAAATGTGAAGGATTGATATTCAAGGAGGAAGTTTGAGATGATAAACGCGAATGGATCACATTATTCGCCGAAATTGTCCCACGGATGATGATTATTGATAGAACGTGATAAGAACTTCCTAATATAGTGGATAAAAAATTATACCAAAGCTTCAAGATCTAGTGATAACCTGATGCAAATGAAACTTAGGAATTGTAACAAAGTCGCTATTAAATCGTGCATTCCAAATGTATGCCTTAAAATTGCATATTAATACCCTTGCTTTTTTTTTAGGAGAACCATTAGAATAATTTCAAACTTTTGATCGGCATCGATGTTTTCTGCAAAAGAGATACCAAAACTGCATTAGGGGCGTACCCAAAGAATGAAAGGGAGTGAAGGATGTCAAGGTGGTATTTCACTGATCAGTATCTAGTGGTTTGTCAGTCCACAAACATTATGATAGAAAAACTATGACTCACCAGGGCACAGTGGTAGGCCATGAGGTTGTCCTGAGTGCACTGGAAATCTCATCATGAATGTTGGCATTCGAACAATCAACTGTCACGTTGCCATTCAAATCTTTCGTGCATTTGCAGGGTGCTATGGACTGGGTGGGGCATTCAAATGTCCCACACAACAAGGGGGGAAGAAAAGAAAGAGGAGGGTCAACAATGGTATCATCACAAGTTTTGCTATCGGATGACTTTTTTTTTCCCTGGCGGACAATGTTGTTTTGTCAGTTCTCGTTTCAGTTCTGTCTTCCTAGATGAATAGAAGGAGATCCAAGTGTATACGACAAGTATTCCTGTTGGAAGGAAATTATATACAGGGTGCGGCAAAATTATGGGAACACGACCCTCAACCACGGTGAGGAGGAGGATAAATGTGACTTTATTCCAACCAATGTATCATAAGGGGCAGCGGTATGGGGAACCATTAGCCTCAACGGCCGATTTCAACTTGTAAATCTCATGTAAATCNTTGTCGTCTTGCCTTGTCGATTTATAAAATATTATCTCCATGACTTTGTGAGGGCACCAGTCCCAGCTCTACTTCATGCATCGTCGCTGGAGGGTCCAGACTATGCCCACGTACGCGACGACCTAATTTGTCCCACCGGTGCTCAATTGGAGAAAGATCAGGAGAGCAAGCCGGCAGAGGTAGGGTGGGCACGTTGGCACAATGCAGGCGGTCACTCGGCACCCTGCAGGTGGTCGCTCGGCATGCATGGGATCTGGCGTTATCCTGTTGAAATTGTTGGCTAGATGATTCTGAATTAAGAGCACCAGTACTGGCTGCAGTATTTCATCCACTTAACGCCGACCAGGGAGATTTACATGAATGACTACAAGTTGAAATTTGCCGTTGAGGCTAATGGCTCCCCATACCACGACGCTGCTTCCACCATAACGACCATGCTCTGAAATGTAAGATTCATACATCATGTATCGACAGGAATGAAAATTAAATATTTTGGATTTTGGAGTTTCATGTAAGACCAGTTAACCCTGAAAATGTTCAATTTTTCTGAGATGGTTGAGCGTCATCCCACAGTCAGTAGGCATAGAATGGCCCACATATATAGACGTTCATGGCCGACTGACTCTAGCGCTAGCCATGTTCTAGGGAAGTTAGAAATCTGAAATTTAGCACACGTATACTTTTTGGGATGCGGAATTCAGAAAAAATCCGACTTTGGAGGTATATGCCTTGAGTGTACCCATCTTGGGGTAGATGTTTTCAATTAGATATATTACTTTCAGTCAAACAGAGAGACATGGGTAGCTGAAACTTGGAAGGGCATGCCTACTGAGGCATTCAGTTCAGGAATTGTATCAAATTTTAGATGCATGCTCTGGGGGCATATTTTATTGGGGTGACGTTTTCCAATATTTTTTGTCCTACCGAATTAGGCAGAAATAGAAAACTGAAACTTGACACTCCGATAAGTTTCGTGGCGCATATCCTTAGGGCACAGCTAAAGGCCGCGTTGACTTT
>CAJPEV010003441.1:0-30785 GCA_905338385.1 Darwinula stevensoni | reverse complement strand
TTGCGTAAAAATGAAAATGCACAGATTTTTTTTACTCACTGTCGAGATCTCCTTTCGTGCTTCAACCCGGTAGGAACACGATTCGAATCGGGCCGATGAAGTGGAGTTCGGAAAAGTTCACCCTTGGAGTCCTTTGGCGGACGGACAGGAGGGCAGGAGAACGTAGGATATATTATAATGTAGATACATCTGATTTCCAAAATTGTGGAAGGGGGTGATATTTAAAAAAAATTAGAGTTACACCCGGTTCCTACCCGACCTGAAAATCGATCGCCATACCAAGTTTTGCGGATCCCACCCGTGGGTCGTGTAGGGCCGATCTGGCCGGCCCGCAGCCAGCTCTGGCTTCTAAGCTTCAGAACTTGGGGTCTCTGGGTTCGTCCTTTTCTAATAGGCTCTGCTGAGGCTTTTAGCTTTCCCTTAATGCCATATTCGTTACAGCCTGTTCAGTGTTCTCATAGTTCACTACGTTCCGATGCCAGTTGCTTGCCCGAGAAAGCAAAAAAAATTGCTGATCGCGTCTATCGGAACGAGGTGTCCATTTTTCCAGCAGCTGTAAGCTACTGGAATAAAAATATCCCTCTGATAGCGCATTCGCCAGCACCCAACATGAAACTTCATTTCCAACCGAGCTGCCTCAAGTCGGGCCCGACTTGCAGGTCGAGTCGGTGCAATAGAGCTGAAACTCATCCCGTACGAGGCTTAAAAGCATGCCTCATCCAGTTCCCGGGTGTTCGAAATTATCATATCTCATTTCAATGCGAAGCGGCAGAACTGGCTGAACATCTGCATACACGGAATTGAGGGTCCCCTGATGACANCATCGTCTTCAAGGAAAAAGGACTTAGAAATATTTTTACAGCAGCTCTAAGAACATAACACGGCATCTGCATGTTTTAATTTGTTCCACGATGGTGGACGCATTCTTGATATACCTCAAATGTTTATTCCTTAACTTTTAAAGCTGAGATAGAAATGTATATTTAATTGTCGAAAGCTGAGTACTAGTTTACCCCAACGGCATTACATTATTTTAAGCTCGCAATGCTGATGAGCTTGAATTGCACTATTGCAACCAGCCAGAAAATGTTTATGACTCTGGAGAATTTCATTTCAGGGGCTATCAGTCATTCTATGCTAAGTGACGTCACAAAATGGTCAAGTCAACAATGGCTGATGAAAACGTCGAAAGTTATCAGACCATGAGAGCTCGGTCAGGAAAATTCACTAGGAAAATGTTTATCGTACCTTTCACCAATATAATCAATATTCCATGTCAAATAACTATATTTGACATTTCTAAGGATTTCCAATATCCATTATAATGTGCATGCAATATTTGATGAATATGGCACATTCTTTCCATGAATTGTGTATTGCCTTGGCATTAGGATCAACTCACCAAACAGTTGCCATTTAAATTCCTACGTTTCTGTTTTAGCTTCCGACATGTTTCCGACATATTGTTTCTCTCTTTTCCATGTGCCTTTTAAAGCCAGATTGTTATGCTTCTTTTTCAAGATTCGGGGCTCCAGTTTACGCGACTCCATTCTCGGAAACGGACCAGATTAACTTTCAGTTTCTCCGAGAGCGAGAATTGGACATTCTAATTAACAAACCAAGCCAGTGTATTAGAAAAGGAGACTCAGAATCCGAGAAAATGACGTTAATGAGGGAGAAAACTCGGAATCTCATAACAAAGTGGTTTTCCAAAACACAAATCACCGAAACGGAGCGTATCCTCATTCTTGGTCCCACTATAGCTGCTGTAAAAACGCTAGGAAATACAATCCGAGAATGGATTGTGAGATCTGCTATGGATGCCTATTCCACCTGGACCACTAAGTCATTATCAGAAAAGAGGAAGAGAGTTGAGATTGCTGTTCACACAAGCCTCACCTTTTGTGCACTCTCCAATGTAGAAAACGCCACGAATGATGTGACCAAATTTGACCAGGATGATTCTGCAGATGGCTCTATAGTTGGCGAACACTCCAAAATCATTGGGAAACCAAACATCAGTGAAGTCTCTATAATTCAAGATCTCAAAAGAGGCAATATTGGTTATAATATGAACTCACAGAATGAACAATCTGTGGTAAAATCACCACCTCCAGAAGACATTTCTATTATCAAGAAACTTTTTCAGCGCTTGATGGAAATTATCCTGCTCAGATTTATGAAGTCAGAGGTTGTTGCTGAGGAAGTTGAATTTAGTAAATGTGAAAGATGGGAATCTCTGAGGGAAAGTACCAGAGACGTTCCTATAAACGATTTTGAGGGTTGGAAAGCATTTTTGAAAATAGACGGACCCCTCATGAATGATATCTCCTCTATCGACCAAAAGCAATGCAAAGGAAATGGCAATTCGACTCGATCGAAAGAACAATACCAAGAAAATTATTATTTTCGTGGAGATTCCATTGAAATAACGGAATTACTGAAGAGTCTGGCTGAAATTCATCTCCTTAAAAGCATAATGGAAGCAAACCTCATTGCTGACCAAGAGAACGGCAATGAAGAAGAGCGAAAGTGCGAGTAAACAAGAATGAAGAGGGAAGAGTTTCAAAAACAATCTGTGGCCGCTGAAAAGTTTGTTCAAAAAGACAAAGTCATCATTTATCATGGTTGCTGGTTGACATGATGAATTTTATCCTTTCGAAGGAATAATCGAATTCCGGATAATTTATTTTTATTGATAATCTAAAAAACTGCAGTGCTTCATCTCGAATGGTTCTTGCGTAAAAATGAAAATGCACAGATTTTTTTTACTCACTGTCGAGATCTCCTTTCGTGCTTCAACCCGGTAGGAACACGATTCGAATCGGGCCGATGAAGTGGAGTTCGGAAAAGTTCACCCTTGGTGTCCTTTGGCGGACGGACAGGAGGGCAGGAGAACGTAGGATATATTATAATGTAGATACACCCGATTTCCAAAACTGTGGAAGGGGGTGATATTTAAAAAAAAATTAGAGTTACACCCGGTTCCTACACGACCTGAAAATCGATCGCCATACCAAGTTTTGCGGATCCCACCCGTGGGTCGTGTAGGGCCGATCTGGCCGGTACGCAACCAGCTCTGGCTTCTAAGCTTCAGAACTTGGGGACTCCGGGTTCGTCCTTTTCTAATAGGCTGTGCTGAGGCTTTTAGCTTTCCCTTAATGCCATATTCGTGATGGCCTGTTCAGTGTTCTCATAGTTCACTACGTTCCGATGCCAGTTGCTTGCCCGAGAAAGCAAAAAAAATGATGATCGCGTCTATCGGAACGAGGTGTCCATTTTTCCAGCAGCAGTAAGCTACTGCAGAAAAAGATCCCTCTGATAGCGCATTCGCCAGCACCCAACATGAAACTTCATTTCCAACCGAACTGCCTCAAGTCGGGCCCGACTTGCGGGTCGAGTCGGTGCAATAGAGTTGAAACTCATCCCGTACGAGGCTTAAAAGCATACCTCATCCAGTTCCCGGGTGTTCGAAATTATCATATCTCATTTCAATGCGAAGCAGCAGAACTGGGTGAACATTTGCATACACGGAATTGAGGGTCCCCTGATGACACAACGCATCCCCTATTATTGATCCAAATCGTGGCAGTTTGAAATTCGAACGTTATCTCATTTAGAATCCTCTGGGACAGGACTCACTTAAAATTGTTCTGAAGGGAAATTGGAGGTATTTGAGGTTGGGGAGCATCTCCCCTCCTTCATGTGATACATAAAAGTTCAAAATGTGTATACCTTGTCTCATTTAAATATTATAGAACTGAACCTGTTGACATTTGGTAAATAGGAAAATTCGGGGATTTGGGGATGGGGTGGGGGGGCGTGAATAAATGGGTTGCACCCAATGTTACTGATCCGAAATGAGGCAGTTGAAAATCCCAGGGGTGTGTTTCATTTAGGTGTTATGGGACAGAACTCGAGTCACCTCAAATGCGAAATCGTGAATGTTTCACGGGTACCAGCTTGTAGTTTGTAATTGGGATGGGTAGGTATTTGGTAGGCGTAGCTGTTGGGGGGGGGGGGGGATCAGGGTGGAAGAGCTAAAACATTTTGGGAGATAACAGTGGCTGGCGAAGACCTTAGGGACTAAAACACAAACGATGCCATGTCCTTTATGGGATGCGAGTCAATTCTCATATTCATTCTTCAGAATGCTGCAGTCGTGACCTCAATTCAACTAATCTCGAAGCTGTCATGAACACGTCCGCTAAAGGCGGACTTCTGTCTGGGTCTGTCATTTTCCTCGCAGGCTGCGCCGAATAGCAATGCATTCCCAATGAAATGGGCTGAACGTCTCCAGAAACAAAAGGTATTTGATCACGATGCGATAGGTAGTAGCGTGCCCAGAAAACCCCAACGGGGAGGGCTGACTCATGATAAATTGATAATCACCCCTGCATATATAGCCAAATTAAAAAATTTTGAGAATGAAGCCTATAAATTGTATTCAAAGGTTATGGTTATGATGGTTATGACCCCCATAAGCCCCCCCCCCCCCCCCTTGGGCACGCCACTGGAGATAGGTTAGGAATCAGTATGGTACAGTTTGGTATTTGCGAAATCATTCCGAGGTTATGATTTTCTCACAAGCGCAGTTCTCTTATATGCGATAACAATTTTCCGATAATTGCAGACGCGATATATTACAGCAGGATTTTCATTACGTCATAGCCGAAGAATGGTTTGCAATGAACATTTTCATGAAAAAAATTCCTAAAAGCTAAAAAATAAGGCACTCCGGAGCAGGGTCAAGAAGAAGCAGCATATTAGTTCATGAATGCAGAACGGCAGACCGTGGAAGAGGGATTGTTCAAACACCATCACTTCAGCATTAAGGCTGTCGGCAAGCCCAATGACGAATTATTCTCCATAAGAGTTCTAGTCGCGCATGTACGACATGCAATATCAAACTTGTAAATTAAAAATGGCATTTGGACCACACCGAGGGAAAATTCAATACGAATACAAAGCAAAAGGCAGGTCGACTACTTCCATATGATACCTAATGAATTTTCACAAATCTCATCTTGGTTACGGCCATGCTCAAAATCAAAATCTACTAGTAGGTTCTGCAAATGAGGAAAAATAAAACCGTCACAAATTTAGCTGAATTGGAATATAGTGACATCGTTTGAAGACTTTTGTCGACTCGCTCCAGAACGTATAGCACTCGACCTCAACTCTATTTCGATGAGCGAAACGAGACATTGACGACCTGGATCATAATAATTACGAAATCATCGGGTCTAGCTAGACCTTTCGAGGAAAGGTCCGTCCGACCGAAGAGCAGAAGACTGACCTCGAGAACGGTGGCCGTGTAGAACTGATACAAGGGTTCATCTGCGAAGTGACTGCTCACGTAACTCTCCTCGCCGAATCCTCCCTCCCATCGCCACACGTCATTCAAAGGGGGGGGAGAGGAGGATGGAGGGGGTGGGGGGGGAGGCGAGGAGGACGGTGGTGGGGGAGGAGAGGAGGACGGGAAGGGTGGGGGTAGAGGAGAGGATGGTTGAGGGGGAGGGGGTGGAAGGACACCATTCTCCACCGAAGAGAAGCCGGAATCCGAATGTCCACCACCTGAATCTTCACGGATGTGCGACCCCGGTGGCGGCGCTGGAGCCACTCCTGTCCGAGACACGGTAACCCGATCCATCATCAGTCGCGAGAGGGAAGGAGAAGAGAATAGACCAATAGTACTCAAACTGCTGCCCGCGAAGGCAAGACACTTTCCATTCAAGTGGAATGTGTTATTAGTGCAGGTAAGCCATTTAATTTCAATGCGGCCAACGTAAAGTTGGTTACTTCCGGCTGCGGCCCCCGGCTCCAGAACTTCGAGTACCATAGGAATAGACTAATACCTTTGGGTGGATCTGGAGGAGCCATTTTCGGCCTAGAAATCGTTCCTCTCCCTCTTGGCTTCCGATTCCATCTCGTCCTCGTCTCTTCGCTTTCCTCCCATCTAGGATGAAAACCACTCGTCACCCGCTCACACACATGATGGACGAAATGGATGAAAAGAACAAGAACCTTTGAGTTTCCTCGGGTGAAAGCGTGAGGTAGAACATGGACCTTTCGCCTTTCTCGTTCTCCCTCCCGGTCTTTCGCCGGAATTTCGATCGAATGGACCAGGGTTTCTCTTTCTTCTCCCCCACGCCACCTGTATCATCCTCATGGTCTCAGTCAACGAGTTTCCCCGTTCCTTCGGCTTCGAAAGGTGAATGCGGAGGTAGTTCACGAGGAGGTAAAAGGAGGCCGGTGCCAGAAAGACGCGATAGTACGGTAGGGAGGCGCGGAATGCAGAGCCAGAGATACATTCATGAGTATGCTTCCTCTACCGTCACCGGAAGCAGGGGAGACCTGCCGTGTTGGCCTTCTCTCTGCTTTCGTCCGGGATTTAACGTGGGATTTCTCCGTTTCGTTCCAAGGCGCGTTGGAAGAGATGGATCGAGCGGAACGGATCCGCATGGGAATGGGGTCGATGGAGGGCTTCCTTTTTTTTTTCCGAACCACCCGCTTTCTCCGCTCGAGCCTCGATCCGGGAAGAGAGCTAGAGAGACACGAACCGTTGTCGTCCTCGAGGAGGGGTCCGGGATTCGTCTTCTTCCGGATCCGGTTAAATCCCTGACGAATGTCGCTCTTGGTCATACTCCAATTCCTTCGCAATCTCTGCTTGATCTTTTCTCCCATCCCGTACGGGTTCTTCGCCCCTCCGGACACCTGCAAGTTCCATCGCGTTTCTTTATCGGACACCTAAGTCGAACGTTACCTCGCGAGAAAGGGTGTATCTACGACGAAGACACGCCGCAAAGTTTCCGAAGAAATGGAGCGAAGAAAAGAGAAAGGTAAGAAAGGAAAGGGAAAGGTTTCCGAGGGCTCACCCCCGATGCGATCCCGTGGAATCGACGAGAAGAAAAGATTCATTTCGTCTTCTCTCACCTGGTTGACTTCGTATTCTCCCGTCCGAGTTCCGTCGTCGTCGGAATCGTCGGATTCGAAAGAATCCTCGGTATCTTCGTCTTCCGGGTCGCCGTCGGGTCGGATCACCTCGTAGAGACTCTCGTAATGATGATCCGGTCCCGATGATTCCTCCGTCGACTCCTCTCCACCTAGACGGAAGACTCGATCGAGGAACACGTTCCAACACGGATACATCGTCTCCACGTGTGAGACGAAACGCGAATTCCGTTCTTCGTGGGATCCGACCTGCTCTATTTTTGCGGGTGGACTTTGGCAATCCTCCCGGCGAGAGATGCGTCCTCCGTTCTCTCTTTCTCTCTACCGTACCCATACGAAACGATCCGTTGCGATCCTCGAGTGGTGGGTCGCAAACCCGGATCGCAGGTTTCTACAGCGATCGGATTCCTCATGTGGATGATTAATCCGTTTTCGTTCGTAAAAGAACAAGAGTGAGAGAAAGGCGTATTTTCTCCGCGATGGTCTTTCTTCGATCGCGTGGTGACGCACCCCCCAAAAAGGAAGGCGGAAGAAACGGAATCCACTACTCCTTCCCTACGTCGTCCGTGAGTGGAATTCCCGGATGATTCCCAAATGCTAGGGCAATAGATACTAACCTTCCGGTTGAAGGAAGACAGAAAGCTCCTGTGCTTCGTTCTTCGGGTCTTCCCAATAGACAGAGCGAAGCTTAACGGGAAGAGGATGATTCACGTGGAGCGGTCGAGGAAGACAAGTGGAAGCGGACCGGGAGAAGGTTCCCAAGTATATCGTAGAACAGGACGTGCTCACGTACACTGACGGGAAAGGGATCGTAACGAACGGGAAAAGTGGAAATCGGCCGGGTCTCTACGGTATTTATGGTACCTTCGTCCTCGGGTTCCTGATTTCCCGTCGACGTGGAATAGGACCCATCGCTCCACGTGGAACTCCAAGATATCAAGGAGCTGGTATCGTACGGAATCGGGATGGCGTCCTTATTCCAAGACGGCGGTGGGGGCGGTGGTAAAGGAGGGAACATCTCCTTCCGAATTCTTCCACCTGGGATCTTATTCCCCATCTTCACGAACGACGGTTTCCATATCCCCGGACTCCAACTCGATTGACGGGGTAGAACGGACGATCGTATCTTCTCGCGAACACCACCTGAGATATACTGCCCCGGTCGACAACGAGATCCACAAGCACGTAATCCTACGAGAGGTGCGATGCGATGCGATGCGATGGCATGTCACTTTCTCGCTCCTCTTCGATGACCTTTGACCCGTTCGTGGAAGGGACACCGTGTCGGCGCATACCGGTACATGGGCGGGTCGAGCGAAACATGGCGGCTCTATCTCCGCTCACCATTAAGCGGAACGGGGAGAAGGGAACGGCCAGCTGTTTGCGGAAGCCAACCTGCCCCCATTTTCTTGCCTTCCAACCGTGAGTCTTTGAAACGGCTGACCTTTCCGTGCCCTTCCACGAATGCCACTTCGGGATGTCCTGTCTCGGAGTCACGAAACGCGGCTTGCCCGCCGGCAATCACCCTTCATTCTGGTTTTACCTCATACCCCTACAGTTCATTGTAAAATTCAATTTTGCTACGGTGATGGCAGGATAGGATGAAAGAACGAAGTAGCGTTTCACACGTAAGCCGTACAGCTCTAATATCCTTCCATTACGAGCCAAGTTTTTTTTTTCATGGACTGTTCCACATTCCTTGCCTGTAGAAAAAAAAAGTATCGTTTCCAGTAATTTTCTCATCCTTCGGGTCGGTATGCCTTTACAGTTGCTCACAGATTGAGAATGGCGCTGCGTGCACCAAAATCTATGCACCATTTCTATTTCATTTAATGGGGAGGAGGGAACCTGTTTTTTGTATAGCAAAAACAAAAACTTCAAGCATGCAATCATTCACGTCCCATGGTCCTGCATAGTTCCTGATGGCTCGACAAGCATCCTGCATCCACCCCAATGAAACGTTCTGCTACTCCTCTGCCATCTCATAATATTGCGATGTCAATGGAATGAGCGACTTCCAATAGGCAATCGAGAAGAGCAATTTCCGTATTTTAAAAAGGAATTACGTATTTGTGATCCAGTTGGTTGCTTGGTAATGGGATGTCAAAAGACTACAGTATTTGACAACGTGACGAGAACATCACCCTTAAGCATTCTGACGAACACAAGAATTCCACTTATAGAGAAGAGCTTTCCGCTCTTATTCTGCGATTTCCGGCCGTATCTAGGTAGAGCCCAGGCAGATATTTTGTCTCGCAAGGGCAGCAATTTAGTTCACCCTTAGGGTGGTGCGTGAGGATGTATAGACAGAACTTAGCCAAATGTTTCAGATGGAGGCATGTAGCAACTAATTGCGTTAGAGAAACTTTCTGGGTTCAACAGGTGCGAGATGTGCAAGCACGTCCTCATCGAATGTCCTCGAAACTTACGTGGACGAATCTACGAAGTAGTATGGTATAGAACAATATCCAACGATTCCATTTTTGCCAAACCCTCGTCCAACCTCCAATGTTCCTAATAGAAGCGACTCTTTCACGTTGGCCTAGGTGGAAAGTGAAGCCCATCAGTTCTACACCTTTCCCCAATAAATTATGAATGTGAATGCCAGAGAAAAGTATGCGTTTACAAAGTGGGCATGGGCTCCCTGTAGAACATTCCTTGATAATGGTGACCCTAATTTCGACACTATCATGATTCACTCCAGCGATAAATAAATAAATAAAACCAATAATGGTCCATACATTCATATTTTCTGGAAATCCAGATAACCTTTTTATGGGAAACTCACCTATAAAGAAATATGCTAACTGAGAAAATATTCTTGAAACTCGCATATCATCCGTGATTACGCTTTCCGGTAAAGGGACTTGCATGCCTGCAACCACATGGAGATTCGAGAAAAAATGAAGGCAGGTGGAACTCCGGGGGGAATATTTTTCGTCCTTCAAATTTTTGCGATGCGATCTACTTCCATGCTAATAATTCGTGAGAATCACTTTCGCAACACACGGAAGGGCTGGCACGAATTCCTTAGCATTAGTCTGTACGTAGTGACGATGGGAAGGATATCATCAGATAACATACGATGTAAGATGGTAAGAGTATGGTATAAGCATAGAATGGGATTCGCCCCGATTGTCATCACATTATCTCCTCACGTGCATACGAGAACTTGCACCGCTGCGTACGCCCGTTTCACTTTAACAGCACCATAAAATATTAAATCAAACAAGAGTGAAGCATTAATACCACGCATTCGGCCAAACAACTCGTTCAAACATTTGTGACATTGAACTGACTCCTAACGTAGCTGACACGGTCAGCGAAAATGATCATTCAACTTAGTGAAATAGTGTCCATCACAAGCCTCTCAAAAACGTATAGCTTGAATGTGATCGAGTGGCGCACCTACTCCACATCGTCCAGAAAAATCGAAAATCTGAAACACTCAGTGGGTTCCCGTCATTGTTGATACTGATAATGCTTCCGACAGATAAACGTAGGAGCATACGAGACGGAGATGGAACTGTTTGACACCCGCAGAGCTCTCGAGAATGGGACCCTCGAAACCTCTTGGTGGATTCGCCGGACCAGCAGTGAATTTCTCAGCGTCCCGGTAGTGGATAGAGCCATACCATGTACATCTCACGAGACCCCATCCTAGGGGTACGATACTTACCATTCGACTACCGACTCGGTAGGGCAAGATTAGTTGCGGCGGACAGCATCGATTTCTCGAAACCAAACCAAAGCAACACCAGCAACCGTTCAGTCACAAATGCACGTGCCTGTTGGATTCGCGTCGATACGAGACAGTTCGTTCGCTGCAATCGACGGGTCATGTTAAGCGTTCGCCAATAATTTTGGCGGCTCCAATTGCAACATCATGCCGTTTCCATCACATCTTGAACAGTTCATAAAGGAACGAAAGGAAAGGTCACGACATGAGCAGACAAAAAGAACTACACGGCAGGCCGAGTTTAAGTTCAAAACCTTTCGGTACCAAACGAGAATGGTGAGGGATTGCACCTGAAAAGCAAGGTTCCAATACTTCCTTCGTCCGGGAAGATATACCGGACTGAAAACGAGTGCGTTAGGGTCTATTTAAAAAAATAGCGATTTGCACTCGGACTTTAATGTGTCCTATGTCACACTGATGAGGACACAATGCCACGGATATACGCTAATCCACCATTATTGAAGAGTTGCCTCATCTTCCATTTGGAGGAAAATAAAAATGAAAGAAACGAGCTGGCACCTTAATACGGAGAGAAGCAGAGGATCTGACTAGTGGAGGAACATTCACGATCTCCAGCGGGCAGAGCCATCTAGTGTTCACTCATCTGAATCACAGCCTTGACATGGATACGACATCCACTCCTTTCAACGAGTATCGTGTCCCATCACGGGATAAGGGCAACGACGTGACAATGATTTCGCCAAGTGGACGCTAGAATTTCCCTAGGCTACTCTCTAATACTACCAAAAATTATTTTCGGGGAAGGGAACGGCAGAATGCATTTCAATCAGTTTGTGGGGGGTAAGGGTGGAACATCTAGCCCTCAGTAGCTACGCTACTGGACAAGGGTATCCTGGTGCAATGGTTTTTCAAATTCCAAATGGAGATATCAAAATTACCTTTTTTCCGATGCCCCTCATAGTGATGGATGTAGCAAGAGAAACATGAAATTAATGCAGGCAGCAGTGCAAACGAATCGACACCAGTATAACGAATGGGAGAGGGTCTCCCCCTTCGTTTAGAATGGTTCCCCATTCGTTCGTTCCATAAATGACGGAACGATAACCTCCAGAAGCAAAGAATAGGCCCGATCACGGGTTCATTCGAGTACTGTATCCATCCCCTTGGAACACACGAGCGCCCGTGGGCATCGAGATCGAGTAACGCGTGGTACCGGAAGTCTTTCTGGAAACGCTATCTACAGTCCCATTTAAAATCGCTGCCCCTCATGACCCGTAGGCAGCCTCATGGATAGAAAGGTGATGACCTTGTGATGCCTTTTATGGAAAGGAGTGAAGAAACCGGCTCTGGGAGTATCATCCGAATCCGTTGAGGAGAAAGCACGAAAAGCTGGTTCTCTCACGTGTTTCTAAGATCATCGAACTCTTGAAGCATCACCGTATCGAATCGAATCGTATCGTATCGTATCGTATCGCATTGCATTGCATTGCATTGCATTGCATCGCATCGCATCGCATCGCATCGCATCGCATCACATCACATCACATCCTCGTGATACACGCAGGGTGACACATGAAGAGGAAGCCCGAAGGACTATTCCGGGAAAGATCGCGAGGAAAAACACCTGGTGCCGACGAGGGATGAATTTCGCTTCTGCGACGATTCGGGTCCATGATGAAGGACCTCATCGTGACGAAGAGAACGACGGGGAACACAAATGGACGGTCTCATATCACAGACAACGAAGGAAGAGAGGCACAGAGCCAAGGAAGGAGTGAGAGTGGATGGACGGAGGCTGGGCGAGCCAAGGACAGGTTGGAAGGAAGGAGGGAGGGAGTCTCCCAACTAGGTTAGGCCGTCATCCCCTGAGGCTACTATTTCCTCACTCCCTCCTCCTCCCTCCTCCCTCCTCCCTCCGACCCTTCCTTATTTCTATCCTACACACACTCTCTCGCCTCTCGTCGCGTTCTCCAGACAAGCATTAACCCCTTCCGGTATCTGTTTCGGTACGGTACGGCCCGTACTGTACGGGTCCCGGAAAACGCGTCAGATGGTCATCCAGAAAGGCACTAAAGTCACGCGATGCCGGAGCATCGTACCTCGAACAGCACGAAGTCGTCCTTGACTATATTTCTTTCTTCACGACCATCGTTTGACGTGCACATTTCATGCGTCCACACAAACCGATATGAAATGCATGCCCAACAATTTACCGAGATAGTGAGCAGATTCCCGTGACGATTCCTTAAATCGGTAACGGGGGCTTCTACGAGACGAAGCAAAAATAAAGGACTCCTCTAGAATCCTATCATTGAGGTTTAATCGCCGTCAAGATGAACTGATACCGAACCATCTTCTCGAAAATGGTGATGTTCCAGGAGTTCGAGACCAATTTGAAAGGAATTGCCGCTGGGTTTAATCACTTCACAGGCTAGTCAGAGCATTCGACGACTGCGAATGCGCGGGCAAGGGAACCCTAACGTTAAGGTAGGCGTCCGTTCAGTCGTCATGCCATGGTGTGGTAAGGACGATAGGAGCAACTATCGAGCTCTGCTCGGAATGCGAGACTTTCCCCATGCAATAGAGGACCAGAATGCCCAAATAGAAATGAAATGGGAATATTAACCACCATAGAACTAGGAGAATAATAACCTACCGCAGATTTTCCTCAAATTTGAAGGTAAATACATCCTAATTTGTTCCGGTTGGGAGTTGAAAAGAAAAAAACATGAATGCTCAATACTAGGCAAAAAGTTTATTTTCTTCTTTTTTTTTGTCCCTTTTTTTTCTTAACCTTAAACTACCAAGTTTCGAAGTTTCGCCTATTATAACATAGGCTCTGAATCAAATTTGACCCAGCTTGGTCGTTTAAGGGTTAATATGAACGTTCCTCTCTCGATATCCTCGCATTGATTCAATGTTGTTTCAATGTTATGTGCTACTAGGGAGCTTTTGCGAGGAAAGTCGGTCGTTCCTTTTTTTTCCGTCCCCCCCCCAATCCCAGTGAGACAGGAAAAAAAATTATTCGGGACCTGTCTTCATACGAGCTATGTGCAGAAGTTAGGTTTCAGTATGATCTTCTTCGAAATAGTTTCCTTGACTTGCGATACACTTCTCCCAGCGCTTACAAAGAGCTTGGAACATTGGCTGTAACCCTTTCTTGGCAACCTTCTTCAACGTGTTGGTCGCAACTGACTTGGGAGCGTGTATGCCGTCGAAGCGGCGGCCTTACAGGAGGAACTTCATTCTGAAAGACAGCATAAAGTTCGCGCAATCAATTGTGCAATTCACACAATCGAGAATTAGTAGGATTACGAGGGCAGGAATCCGTTGAAGATGATGAACGCTGTGGACGGCCATCGAAGAGCTATGAGAAAACTGTGCAGGTCCTTCCTGAGCTTGTTCGCAGTCACTGTCGGCAATCGAGCAATACAATGGGGGTACCATAAAATTTCTAATCTACCGAGGGGTGATACTGCTCCCACATCCTCCGTGCTGGCCGGACCTCGCGCCTTGTGACTGTGACTTCACGCTCTTCCTAAGAATGAAGTTCCTTTAGGAAGGCCGCCGCTACGACGACACAGACGCTTCCGGGTCAAGGGCGACCAACGCGTTGAAGAAGGTTGCCAAGAAAGGGTTACAGCCAGTGTTCCAAGCTCTTTATAAACTTTGGGAGATGTGTATCGCAAGTCAAGGGAACTATTTCGAAGGGGATCATACTGAAACCTAACTTATTTACAAAGTTTGCTCGCACGAAGGCAGGTCCTGAAACTTTTGATAGACCCACATGTATCTTCTACCCCTTCCCGTTACAAAATTCAACCTCCTCGTATTCCTCTCTGTCGTCATCTAGATAAACGAAATTGGGCATGCTCTTACTCTTTCAACACAGAATCGCCCCAGCAATTTTTAAGCTCCAATTTTCTGGAGTTGCGGAGAACACTGAATTTCGAGGTTTGATGTGAATTTTGAAGACGTGAAAAAAGTAGAACTAGGTACGACTTGAAGACAGTCCGTGAATTGGGCCTCGGCCTAACGTTAGCCAGTCCCGGAGAGAAGAGGGGGGGGGGGGGTTTAAAGAAAGGGGAAAGTCTTGGAAAAATAGTTTTCATACTACTTCATATGTACTGTACAGGGCGTAACAAAAGCCCTTAGTCATGAGGGAAATGCCTGATAGAGCTGGTACTTTTGGTTGATCTTTGCAGTCGAAAGCACAACAAGAGTAATGCAGCGACCATCACTTGCAGCAGACATTATGTTTTCTGATAAGGCGTATTTCCATTTAAAGAGTAAATGGCCACATGAATAATCATAACACGGAGAACTGGACAGATAAAAACCCACACCTGATTGAGGAAACGCATCACCAAACCAATCCAAAAGTTACTGCGTGGTTCACGGTGACACATTCCTGAACCCATATTTCTTCGATGGACGAGTAACAGGACAAACATATCTGGCTATGTTAATGGATGAGCTTCAACTATACACTGGCATTTTCCATGGTCATCTCGCCAAAAGTAAGACGGGGCTCCTCTCACTTTGCTATCGAAGTCAGATGGTTGCACAGTATGTTCCCCGATAAATGGATTGGGAAAAGATAATTTTTTGAATGGCCTCAGCGATGTCCCGATTCAACTCTAATAAATTTTCATCTGCGAAGTTTTTTAAAGTCAAGGGTTTATAAATCCCGCCCCGCAGCATCGCCGATCTGAAACACAATATTCGCAGGGAGTGAGCCAACACTAATTGTGACGTGTTTCGTCGTGTACGGAATAGTGTTGCTGCTTGGGAGCCCATCTTGTCACTAGATATGCTTTGAAGTGTCGTTGCGAAACAGTCACGCTTTTCATCTTCGCGTACATCAGCATAATTGTATTCTTTTGCTGCATTGTCAGATATTCTTAAACCTTCATGTCAAAACATACACTCGACAGTTTTTCCAGGTCCTATTGCAGCTCCTACTCACAGGTTATACAGCTGTCTTTACTGGGAGTCAACATATAACAAACGAAAAACTGTCATCATTTCGTGGCCCACCCTGTACCTTCCATAGTCCCAGGCTCCATCAGATAGACCAGTAACAAATAATGAATTAATGCAATCAGAGCTGAAATACAGGGGGGGGGCAAAAAAAAAAAACAAAGCTATCATCTTAGGTGAGTTGTTAATCTGATTGTAAGCCGCCGATTCTGATTAAATTTGGTAGGCACTTAGGGTGACTCAATTGGGGTTTGTTTGCCGAGTTTCAAATTAATATTCCAAAAACTGTGATATTTGCATTTTATTTTATTTTCATCACCAAAAATGTAAGTGTTCATTTTTTTCTTTAAATTTACAATTTCTTACAACTGACAAAACAAACAAGCAAACAGAACAAAAACAAAATGCACGAATGTCAAAAACAAGATCACATAATTTGGCGTAAGTGGATTCATTTCAACTGAAAAGGTGTTCAATGTGCCCTCCATTCTGTTGAGCACAAGCCTCTAGTCTGGGACGCCACAGATCAATGGTTCGGTCAATAAATCTTTTAGGCAGTGCTTTCCAATCTTCCTTTATAGCATCATGAAGGGATGAAAGGTCATTAATTCCGTCCTCCCATTCATCCCTGCATCAAGTTCATATCTATATTTTCGACAGCATATTTTGTCGTGGGTCATCAGAAAATTATTACAGCTCCTATAATTTTAGAGCCAGAAGGCTGAAATTCGGCATAAAATCTCCAATTGAGTCACCCTATAGCAGGGGTTGGGAACCTATGGCTCATGAGCCAAATTTGGCTCACAAGCCGAAAAGTTTGGCTCATTGAGCCATGGCTAAAAATTATGGTTATCATTTTCCTATTGTATCAAAGAATGCACATGTCTGTAGGTAACTTCAGGAAAAATTCGGTTGTTCTGAAAATCTTCGCTCACAAGCGCTTACCTCAATCTTAAGATGGCTCACATGGCCAAAAAGGTTCCCGACCCCTGCCCTATAGGCTAGTCAAATTTAATCAGAATCGACAGTCTACAATGAGATTGACGACTCACCAAAAATGAGTTTTTTTTATATCCACCCTGTATATTTGACCCAGAAAATGCCTACAGGGAGGTCACAATGTCTTATCACCCCTGCAGCAATTTCTATAAGTCCTCCTTTTCTGTGGTTTGTTGAACATGATCATGAGTGATAAAAGAAATATTGAAAGAAATTATACTATTGAACAACGTACTGTTGCCTGCGTCTGGGTTCACTACGGGCTTCCATAAACAGGGAAGACCATGGAAGAAATTTGTGACGATTTCCAGCAACGATTCAACGGAGCGAGTGATGCCAGGGAGGTCACAATGTCTGTTATCATATTTATTACAATTTGTTTTTACATTTTTGTAGTACACATGTATTATGTACGAGGGCCACTCAATAAGTTATCTACCTGAATATGAAAGGGAGGACTTATAGAAATTGCTGCAGGGGTGATAAGACATTGTGACCTCCCTNAAAGTTGTCAAGGGGGGTCCTTCTTCTCCATGACAACGCGCCCGTCCACAAATCATGGAAAGTTCAGGCAGCAGTGAGGGAGTGTGGCTTTCAGGAGCTCAACCATCCTCCCTACAGCCCGGATCTGGCTCCTAGTGACTATTTTCTGTTCAGACACTTAAAAAAAATTTTGCGGGGAAAAAGATTTTCATGCAATGAAGAGCTGAAAGTTGCCGTTTCTGATTGGTTTGATGGACAAGAAGTTGACTTCTATTCCCAGGGAATAAAATCCATGGAATCAAAGTGGAATAAATGTGTTGAGTTAAAAGGTGACTACATTGAAAAATAAAGTGTTATTTTTCCCCTCGGATGTTTCTTTCTTATTCAGGAAGATAACTTATTGAGTGACCCTCGTATTACACATATGACACGGGGGTTAATTTGTCCAGTGGATCTGTTTGTGCCCCAGCATTCTCATGATAGAACAATTCTGTGCCATGTTCTGAGCGACATTTCCCATACATTTCCCATTTGAACTCTGCTTGACAGCCTTTCTTCTCTTGGCTTATCTTTTATGTCACCTGCTGCGAAGAGTTTACGCTCGCATTGCAAAAGAGTATTTTTTGAAGGAGTTTCTTGGTTGAATCGTTGCTGGAATTCGTCACCAACTTCTCCATGGTCTTCCCTATTTGTGGACGTTTGTGAACCTACATATGGGCAACAATATGTTGTTCAATGGTGTAATTGCTTCCATCAATCATGATTATGTTAAACTAATCTGAAAAAGAAAAGAGGACTTGTAGAAATTGCTGCAGAGGTGACAAGACATTGTGACCACCCTTGTACATAAGCACATTTTCAGTGACGATGCTACCCTCTACGAGGACAAGAGGGTGAACCCTCCCCCTTCGCCACTGGAGCAGTCAAAACCCTACTTCATTATCACGAGGCATTCCGAGCTGGTACGTTGAGTTTTGTGACAGCTATTTTTTTTTAAAGATCTCGCTGGAAATACAGGAAGGATTGATAGAGCCGGTTATCACCGAATGCTACATGGAAATGGCATGTTAGGGATCTAACAGATCATAGGTGCAACATCAACAGCAATAGGTATAATATTGCTGCAGGGGTACTGACGCGACATGCACTGTCCCTTGATGGTAGGTTAGCTCTCAATTTTTTACACAATAACTTTCCAGGACTATGGATCGGCAGTTGACGGAATGGAGTGGCCAGTCGGATATCAAAATCTTAATTTTTTGGGGGGTTTCTTCCTAGGAAACATCTAAAGTGCATGATTTATGTCTAACAGACCAGGAAATCTGGAGGCCCGAAAATCCTCCATTCGGCAATATGCGTCCGCAATCCCCCAGAGTTGTCTCAAAAATGAGACAACTATGGTAAACACGTGAAATGAACGAAGGGAAGAAGTCAGAAGCATGCTAACTAGCGGGCAACTGTTAGAATCCAATCAAGAAAACCTTTGAGTCAAATATAAACTACAAAGCAGTTCCAAAGTTACTGACGTAACACCAGACTCAAAATGGAAACACATTGGACGGTATACCTTGAATTAGGTTTGGTCCAAAATTTCTACTTCAACTGTACCTTATAGAACATTGATACCTGCACCTATTCCAGCCAAAAAAATGTTTAATTCCTTCCATGTATGAAGGAAAGCAAGACCCGGAGCTTCCATAGGAAGGCATAGACCGTTACCTTTCTTTATGCCGAACGATACTTATTGTTGATCAATAATAAAATGGCTAGGAGAGCTTTCCAGCGATACTGACTTGAAATTGTCTTAAACGAGGTTCACGAAGCAAGGGTTAAATTTCATTAAATGGAGTGCTGCAAGAGAAATGAAAAACCATCTCATGTCAGGCTAAGGCTATGCATGTTTAGTGGATCACTATTTAGCCTAAGTTTAGTCCACATACAGTGCATAACAATTAAGTTGGAGGGGATTTTTAAAAATATTTAAAAAAACACTTTTGTCCTAATTCCTCTGGAACTGCCCTACATTCACTTTTAAGCAGAGTTTGAACACGCTATGCACGTCCATTTTTTTCTCTGACAATTTGTTGATCGAAACAGTAAAAGGGAAAACCTATAGCCTCAACCGTAAACTAGACAGAGTATATTGGAGATGCGATTGAGCGCACGGAAAGCCCGTCCATTCTTACGCGTTACTTGGCCACTGTTTTACAGAAAATTTTCATTTTCTGAGAAAACATAACTGTCATTCATAAATGAGCGAGCAAAGTCATAACAATTTCTTTCTTTTTGAGGACAAAATATATTCACACGGGCATGCTGGGGTAAGAGGTTCTTCACCAATATGAATATGACAAGGGCAACGGGGGACGGCATGGTTCTTATGGAAGCATTGACCGGGGGAAATCGTCCGATGACTCTAAGAGGTATGTATTGGCCTTGCCTTGCACCTACCAATCCAACCAGTCAATGACTGGATTGAGGATTTGAAAAGGGGACGATGGCCCACAGATGGGTCTGTCGCGATCTGGACATCCCAGAACCGCGGTAACACCAAAAACGACAGCAATCGGGAAAGCCTTGGTGGCGGATTATCATCGTATGACCTCCGCAGAGTGGGAGGCAGCTTTTGGTATCGGGTGTGGATCCCTAGAAATCATTATGCCCAACAGTTTTCACATCGCGTAGGTGCATATTCACTGGGTGCCCAAAAGGCTGTCTGCATCCTTCAAGTAAGGTAAACAGTATTTTAGGTGCAAACCCTCCACATACCCTTTCAAGTCGTAGAACAATATCAGCCATCATGACATCCTACTCCAACAAGAACCACAAGGGCCGCTGTTGCCCTTGTCATCTCCTTTCATATTTTTCAGGAACCTTCTATTCCGGAATCATTGGTGAAAATCTGTTACATCAACGAAAAGGAAAAATAATGATTGCAATTAGTTACGCTCATTCATAAATACCTAAACCTCCTGAAATAATTTGTTTTTCCCGGGAAACCTCTGTCAAGATACAGGTAAAAGTGTTAAGACTTACTGTAGGCCGCTCGTGTTTTTTTTTTTTTTTTTTTTTTTTTTTTTTTTTTTTGCGTTTTTTTTTTTTTTTTTTTTTTTTTTTTTTTTTTTTAGGAAATGGGGCACATGGAGGAACTTTCACGCTATGGAGCTCCCCTACAAACACTTTACGGGGAAATCGCCGGAGGAAATATAGCCAATTTCTTTGTACACGAGAATTTTCTCAGCACACCTGTCACAATGCTGACTTATGGCACTGCTGTTGAATCCTTTTCCATAAACGCATTAAGTTAGGTTTTCATCGTCATTTGGTAACTTAGACTTTTGCAAAAGCGTTCCAAGGGAGGTGCTCATCTATCAAATGCCCGAATTATTTTTCCGCGTGCCGCAACACGTGCGTACACTTTTGTTGGAGATGCAGACAAAAGCCGGAGGCTTCCCATTCCCTATTGCGTACCAACGCACATCTAATATTTTAATTGAAAGAGGCCGAAAGTTGTGGAGACTGTCACCCCTAACGCGCTAGGCCTATACTATGCCATTCTAGGCCATAGGCCAGGCCACCCACGGCCTAAAATGTTCTATCATTCTGGGCTGTAGGCTAGACCACAGAAACTTTGGTAAATATTTAATCTACTTTTAAAAGACTCACCTTGAAGATGGCAATTATTACGGAGTATGTCAAGAGTCCTGCCCACCTTTTGAAAATTAATGACTTCGTAATGCTAGATTTGATTGAGACGCGGTTTACACCATTCGAAAGAAGAGATAATTCTCTATCAAGTATAAAGTGTCTGCATTTTTTGCCGACAGTTTTTTTTTTTTCCTGAGACGTAATTTGAAATCATTTTTCGGGGATCATTTAAAGGCGTTCGCATATGGAAACACGCCTACGGCCCTGAGTCACGTTGTCTATCGTGTGTCTGATGGATTGGCCACCAATGTGATCGATTCCAATTGAAAGGAGTTAGACGAAAATGACTGAGGAACGTTTCACTATCGATAATCATCTATCAATTTTTCGGCTTTACTCTGAATTCAGCCAGAACGTAACGGATACCACTTGAAAATTGAAGAAGAAATTCAACCGATAAACCGTCAGTCGCAAGTCGATCGTCCGCATCAACTAGAATTTCGACACATACATGAATAAACAGCAGACTTCCTCCAATTTGGACGCCCACTATCGATGGTGCCGTCCACGGCCTAAAGCGCCAGGCCTACAAGGCTCTGCCACTTTAGGCCATAGTCTTTGGCATCTTATCTGCATAGGCTTCATAGTTGACGTGACGCCCGATTATAATGTTGATTGACACAGCCCACTGTGATTGCATATCGCGTTTCCACCAATCGACTGCAGGTTCTCCCCTTCAATAAATTCCTTGTTGATGCGTTGTTTCACAGTGAAGTTTATTTTTTTTCGGGTCAGGAGTGTCGGTTAGCGCCGTCGCAACCATGCAATGCATTTCTGCTTGCGTTTCATGTCATGGCCGATTTTTGAGTTCTCACGATTGATGAAGTGGAAAATAATATTTAAAAAACAATTATAATATTAAAAACTCTTTGTTTAGCGCAAACGGCCTGCTCCTCCCGTCAACATTGGCGGTGACGATCTTCGCGATGGTGAATTTGAACGCGAAGACGAAGAAATGCTGGTGGAGGTTGCACAGGACGGCGATGAGGTCGCCGCAGATGAAACGATTGGTGTTGGCGCGGAAAACACATTAGCCACCGCAGTTGCGATGCAAACTGCAGAAAACGGTGCTTTGGAAAATGGTGATCGTTGGGCTAGAATGAGTGATGAACAGCGTGCAGCAGTGAATGCTGCACGTAGGGAGCGTAGGGCCACGCTGAGGCACGAAGAAATGATGAGCCCAATAGCTGGAGAAATGTCCCCGAAATTATATCCCCACGTATAAGGAGCGAGCGGGGCATACCACCAAAATGTGTAATATGGCCCCGAGTGAGTCGGACATGATGCGGCATGTGTTGAAGTCGGACTCGATGGGAAGCTTCCGGTCTCAATTCCGGTCTCGTACATTCCGCAATAAAGGGAGAAGTGTGCCGATCCTTCTACGCGCCGGTATGTAGGTCCAGCTAAGTCCGGTGAAACCAACCGCAGACGGTACCGCAGCTGCCATTAACGATACCCTCCGGCCCCGTGCGGACCTTGACGAAAAAGTTTGGATGCGAAGAGAAGGATATCTCTGGAGCCTGAACGAAGGAATTCGATTCACATCCACCACTCTCACACTTTGGCATCATCCCATGGATATTCGTACTGAACAATTTCGGACGGAAAAGCTCGGTGGACGTATCATTACGCCCGATTCGAAAGAGCAGGGTAAGCTCAGGCCATACAAACTCATTCCATGGACATGAACCACAGAACGATTAAAAATACAAGTTTACCTTTCGGTTCCTGGCATCGATGGTCGCAACAACTCGGGAGTCCCGAGAGTCTCTAGTTGCACGGAGTTCACCATATTCATTCTCCGAAACCGATTACCATAGCCAAAAGCAGGTCCGAATATCGTCATTCTTGGTCCTTGCTTCAGGCCTAACGAATCTAAGTGTTGCATTTGCAAAACTAGTGATAGTCGCGATTCAGCAGTATAATATCTTTCCTTAGTACACGCGTATTTTCAGCAGTATTTCCTTGTTTCACGGAAGACTTGGCACAACAGAGAAAGCACCAATGGAGTGAGGAATGCCAGAAACCTCAGCACAGCCAATGTAATAATGACTCATTTTGCGTTTCATTCTGTGCAGGCAATTCATGAAAAGACGACTTCCATAAAGAAAAAAATCAGAAGTTGCCAACAATGAGCAACGTTTGCCGTGGCCAGTAATGCGATTCTACATAGTCTCAGCTTCAATTTGAGTCCAAAAAGCTTCTCTAGCTCGACTAGGGCCAAAGATGGCACTTTAACCCCGAAAGGTCACTTTTCCTCTTGAGGGTTTAATAATGGGGCAGCATATCTCGAAAACCGGTAGAGAGTCAAAATTTTGGATTTTTTTAATAAGTCTTGGAGGCCAACATGCACTTTTTTTTTCAAGCAAATCGGAGTCTAAAGCGCAGCGAAAGTTTCTTGAATTTGACCACTTGAGCTGGAATGCCTTCTATATAAGTGATGAACGACGATATAAAAAGGAGTATGGCAAATTAGCAAATACTCGAATGGGCAGTGAATCTGCTTTCATTCAAGGCGTGCCTAGGCCGAGCATATCCTACCCAGTGGCGGATACAGAAATTCTTCATTGGGGGGGGGGGGGGGCAACTCCCAAAGGAAGAAGAGCAAGGAGAGGCGACATCTATCCCAAGAAAAAGAACTGGTCAAGTTCTAATTTCCACAATAGAGAGAAGCAAACGAGGGCAAGGTTAGAGAACCAGTTCCCACAAGTTTATCACATGACTTTACTCATACACATATACACTTCAGCTTACCTCACTTCTACAGAATGTTCCATAAGTCCGGCAAGAATTTAAATAGCTCATATCAACTCAGATGATAAAGAGATGGGATTGATATAAATATTAACTTCAAGTACAATATTGGAAGACTTTTACGTTTGCATTTTCAGAACAGAATATATGCCGTGCGTCCGCCGCTCGGATTTCTGCACACCCGAAGTGTATTTGCAAAATTGAGGAGTTCTCTGGAAAAGGGGCGTATGTGCCCATACGCCCTTTTTACGTATTTGTGCTGCTTTAGGTGACTAGTCATAGGATAGGGTGTTGAGCTAGTAGTTATGACGCGTATTCAGCAAAGGAGAAGCAGATTTTCCTATGTTCTCACTATATAGCAGACCAACTGCTTGGCAATTTCAATATGGCTGCCTCCATGAATATTCCATTATCACTCGCATGCTGAACGATTTTGGTGGAATTATTTCGTCTTTTTAAACCGAAAGTGAAAATGAGGAAGAAACCAGACATTAAGACAGGGAAGGAAAGAGGTAGAGTCATTGAAGCCTCTGGAAGGATGTGAGAAGTTGGAGATCTCCATGAAATAGTCAAAGATTCAGATGATGAACACATTATTAATGGATCACTGCTGAATAATTTGTGAATGAAATGTGTCCTGACTATTCACATTTTCATTGCTATTTTTCAAGGAAGAGCTTATTTGAAATCTGTAGATGCATTTATGGATTAGGGGAGCGGCACCAGTTCGCGAACGGACGCCAGATAGCGAACGGCGAGTCATGAGATGGGAGCTGACATCATATTTGTTTGATGTCATACTTCATCTCTTGTACTAATTCACTGGTCTAGCCTTTTTCTACATTTTCCACAAGCTCGACATGGAATGATTGTCATAGGAACGGAATGAAAAATGCATATCTGTCGCCTCCCGTGGAAAGGCAGGGATTTTTATCTGCTGTAGCTAAGACCATCACCTTCTTCACGCATCAAACATTCGTCCACCCTGCCACCCTATAGTGATATGTGTGTTCTTCATTGTAGTTTTTCCCCTAAATNGTTCTCTCAATTTTCAGTGATACAGGATTTTCATAGTCACGGTCCAAATTTTATTGACTCTTACTTTTAAGATTTCAGAGGGAAGTTCAGATTCAGGTAATATTCAAGTTCAAGAGTCAAGGAAGTTTTCGTCCCGGGCCGCAAGTTGGCGCTGTATGCGATAGAGGGCGCTGATATCGACAACAGCGCTACTTATTTACTTGCTGTTATTTTTTAGGCCTCGGAGAAAAATCGTTAAGGAATATGAATCTCCCTGCCAATTATGAATTCCATGCGAGAGTTCTTCACTGGTTACTGAGGGTAGTTTATTAGGGAAATCCATCCGCGATTGCTTTGGTGGTCCTATTGAATTTTGATTTCTTCAGATCGGTAAAGACAAAAGATTCCACAACCCATTTTAACGATGCAAAGCTCTATCAATATAAATTAAATTCAATATAAGAGGAATAATGTAACCATTAAATTGCATTACCTCTTCAACTTCGTATTTTAAGTATTCCATACGAAGTTTTTCAGGCAAGGGAAGATCCATTTCTCGGTAGGCCCCGGTCATTGCAATGATTTTTTGCAAGAATATAATAATCGGTGTTGGATGTTTCTGAGTTGTACTTTGTGGCGACGTCTCTCCTCCTTTTTCCGGTTTATTGGTCCAATAAAGAGTTAGAGCTTCAAGAAGATTTGCTTTTCGATGATTTCGAAGTCCAAGGCAATATTGCAACTCCATGTCCATGGCTGCAAAACGAAATTTGCATCAATTCAATATATTTGACGTACTAATGCAGCTTTCCTCTCATCATTTCTCGAGGGAAACTTGGCACAGTAGCATATTCTAATTTAGGTTTCTTACCATATCACCTTTGGGTCTGATCATAAAATTCCTGCTATCTAATATATATAGACGATCGTGACTGACTGACTGACTGACGCTAATTCTAACCATGTTCCAGAAGAAATAGAAATCTGAAACTTGGTACACATGTACCTTTTGGGGTGCAGAGTTCAGAAAAAATCCGACTTTGGAGGTTTATGCCCTGGGGGTACAAATTTGGGGGGAAGAAGTTTTTTTGAAAAATAGTTATCGTGATGGATAAGGATGTCATCGAAAGCTACCATCGTGTGGCTGCGTTTCGGTGGTGCAGTGGTAGGACATTGGACCGGTAATCGTGAGACCAGGGTTCAATTCCCGGCCATACCTTGCCTTTTTTTGGCTTCTCTTGCCTTCCATGTCCGGTTGGACATGGAAAGCGTAAACGTGGCATGGACGTGCATACCGAAATGAAGAGATAAGGAAAAATGCAAAATTTTTATCCATCCCCTGGGGGCATGGATTCAGCAAAGCGGAGGGTGCAGGAAAGTTTAAACTTGGCAAAGAAGTACCTGATGAATAGCAGAGTAAAGAAACAATTCTACTTTCATCTAATATATATAGACGATCGTGACTGACTGATATAAGTAGCTATTCACATGCTGAGTTCAGGAAAAATTCCACTTGGGTGATACACGCCATAGGGGCACAACCTTTTGCAGAACATATTTTTTAAATAGTTCTCTTTGCTTCAAACAAACGGAGACCCATGGAAAGCTGCTACATGGCAAGAACGTGACTGGTGAAGCACTCAGCTCAAATGTCAAATTTCCAAAATATTTTTAGTGGGCATATTTCTTGGGGACGTAACGTTTTAAAGAATTTTTAATATCCTAGCGAATCTGGCAGAAATGGTAAAATAGCAGCTGTCGCACTCATAACGGACGTGATGTTGATTTAAGAAAAAATTAAACTTTTGCTGAGCGTTTCCAGAGAGCACAGCTTTTGGATGGTTTGATTTTCCAAATATATTTTTTATCGTCAGCAAAACGGGGAAACGTATGAGGCTGAAACTCGGTGGCATGGAGTTCCATGAGTCTACATTTCAAAATAATAATAAAAATTCGTTAACACCATTAGTGCACTTTTTTCAGTCCCATTTTCCTGCTTTTTTTTCGATCCAACGAAACAGAGACAGGAAATTTAAACTTCCCTCAGAAGTTCACCATCAAACAGGTACTCTGTTTGATGGCTGAGTAGAGGAGAAATCCTAATTTTGAAAAATGTATCCTCAGCGTAGATTATTGGAGGGAAGTTTTTGAAAATGTATTCTCCACCCTTTCAAAAAAGGACACAAGAAAAGATTTCAAGTTAGGCACACAGAATCATAGAGGTAATGATTTTGATGAAAAAATCAAGACATTCGACCCCATATGTCACATGTGTCAATGGGGACATACCTTTAAATAAGTGTTTTTCTTTACTAGGCTCTCCATTAGGTACTTTTTTTGCCAAGTTTAAACTTTCTAGCTCCCTTCGTTTTGCTGGATCAGAAAATTCGGGAAATACGCCTTTTACAAAATATGTGCCCTCAGGCACTCTAACTGAAAAATAGGGGAGCGGCACCAGTTCGCGAACGGGCGCCAGATAGCGAACGGCGAGTCATGAGATGGGAGCTGACATCATATTTGTTTGATGTCTTATTTCATCCCTTGTACTAATTCACTGGTCTAGCCTTTTTCTACATTTTCCACAAGCTCGACATGGAATGATTGTCATAGGAACGGAATGAAAAATGCATATCTGTCGCCTCCCGTGTAAAGGTAGGGATTTTTATCTGCTATAGCTAAGACCATCACCTTCTTCACGCATCAAACATTCGTCCACCCTGCCACCATATAGTGATATGTGTGTTCTTCATTGTAGTTTTTCCCCTAAATATTGTGATTTGAGAATTTCCCAGTTGAATTGAGCCAAAAATTGCATCTGAGAAAGTGTTCGCGAACTGGAACAGAATTTCGAGTCAGTGCTAGTTAGCGAACGGCCTGTTCGCAAACTGGGGCAGGCATTTCCTATTTGCGAATGTTTTGCGTTCAATGGATTTCCATGTTCTCGATGCAAACTGGAGAAGCAAGCCTGAACCCAGATCATACTTCAGGGATTTGGTTTCATTGACATTATTCTTGTTTTTCCTTTGCGATTCCCTTTCTCCCAGATTGTTTCCTACTTCCGCAGGAGAGAAATCTAAGTGCAGATCGAAGGTGATTTATTTCGTGATAGGCTGTTCCAATGCCTTAAACCGACAAGGGACGGGTAACGCGACAATCTATGGCATATGATCATGGTCGGTCGTTACCATTGCAACATCTTCTGTTGCCGACAGTGTCTCATACCCCANCGAAACTTTTGTGATGTTATATCTTTCAGTGATCTCTTCTCCTTGGCATTTCCCATTTGCGGAAATAATAGCTCCGAGGAGATGAGGCAAGATGCATTTGCTATGCTTTTCGTTTTCCTTCTCTATAAGGAAAGAACACAAACTCTCTTCTCTAGTTTTGCAGATTTTATGTTGGATTTCATATGAGGATTCAGAGATGGATTCTTTTCCTACGAGCTTGATTTCAAGCTTTTAAAGAAGTACAATTTATGTGCAAAAATAGCAACAATTTTCCCTTTTTCAGTGTCTTCTAAGTGGTTCCGACTGTTTTTCTCCTTTAGGTTAAAGCTTTTCCAACTCCTTTTGTTGCATTATTCAACTCATTTAACAAGATTGATCCATTTCAAACCCAAAAAATGGCACCAAAGAAAGAGAAGAAAAACACTAAGACGAAGAAGACAAAGACCCCAAAGAGGACCACAAAATCAAACTTTCGCTCATACACGGCAGAGGATTTAAAAACTGCACTGACAGAGGTGCGAGCTGGCCAAATCTCGTACAGAAAAGTGAGTACAAAATATGCAATCCCGATCAGCACCCTACACGATAAGGTGAGCGGAAGGCGGCCTGAAGCTCTGTCATCTCCGGGTCCATTACCCGTACTTTCAGAAGAAGAGGAACAACACCTTGTTGATTGGATTGTGGACATGGCAAAGATCGGCTATGGCAGAACAAGAGAGGAACTTCAGGATGTTGTTTAAAAAATAATTGACGGCAAGAAACTAGAATCCTCCTTCCCTGACAACAGACCTGAAAAGAAATGGTTTTGTGCTCTCCGCAGTCGACACCCAGAAATTTCTATCAGGCTTCCCGAGAATGTGGGGAAGGAACGATCGATGCTGACATGGGAAAAAAACTTGCAATTGGTTTGAGGACCTGGAAAACTTTCTCTCTCTTGAGATGAGTATCGATTTCCACACATTTTTTGTCTATGAAAACAGTCCAAGAATTTTCAATGCTGACAAGACCGGCTTCTATCTCCAGGGTGGTAGGGTGAAGGTTCTTGCAAAATCAGGGGAGAGGAATGTTTCTCAGATAGCTTCATCTGCAAGACAACAAATAACTGTTCTTGTGTGCTGCTCTGCAGATGGATCATTCCTGCCACCCTATATGATATATCCCGGGAAACGGCTTCCACCTCTAGAGCATATTACAGGGGCTCAACCAGTTGAATATGCTGTTGGCATATCTGAGTCTGGCTGGATGAATGGAGACTTGTGTTTTGCATGGATCAGAGAAATCTTCTTCCCCCAAGTAGAGGGGAAGGAGATTGAAAGACCGGTGATTCTCTTTGTTGATGGACATGCAAGCCACATTATGCCAGAAACTGGAGTTTTTTGCAGAGAAAATGGCATTATCCTCTATTGCCTACCTGTCACAGCTCTCACGTGATGCAGCCGTTGGATGTGGGTGTTTTCTCGTCTATTAAGAAAAAATGGAACCATGTTGTAAGGGAACCCATGTTTGAAGAAGGGACAGAAATAAACAAGAAATCTTTCTTCAGAGTGTTCATGAAAGTTTGGAGAGATGCCTGCAAGCAAGAGAATGCCAAATCAGGATTCAGGCGAAGTGGCCTCCTTCCTCTCGACAGGTATGCCACTTCCAAAGACAAGCTGTATATATCACATGTCTACAGGGAAATTGGGCAACGGAAAAGTTCGACTGCAACAGATGCGGCCATTCAAACAGACCCTGTTGCTATTCATCCCCTCTCATGGACCTGTTAAGACGTTGGTTTCCAAGTCCCAGATGAAGAAGGATCTGCAGTAACAGACTACGAAGTTGCCGCTGATGAAGTCCTGTTACCTGTTGAAGGAACATAAACAGGGGGAGAAGAAAAATAATATCTGCTTGTAGACTTAGTTGTTGCTGACAGAATCTTGGTGCCTCTCCATGAAGTGCAAGCTCAGAAACTGGAAGCAGATGGATCTCTTCTACGAGACTTCATAGTGGCTGCTGATGGAAGATTGAAACCTGTTTTCAATACGGAATCTACTTGCACCAAGGATGATCAAGTCACGGAATTTCCACCGAATGTTGAGAATAAAAATATCATCATCAACATTCCTGGCACATCAACTGCAAGTATCCACAAAACTGGTCTGCAAGATTTCAGTCTGACGGATGATGATGGCATAGTGCAGGCCCTCATCAGCGGCGGGGAACTAGAAGATTCAGCATCTCAAGCGAAACAGCTTTTGTCCAATCGTCCCTTGCGAAATGAGAATAGCCCTCCTAAAACTACCGAAGCTCATAGGCAATTCACTTTCCAGGACTCGCCTTTCATGCGAAGCTCAAAGTGGTTTTGGAAAGATGCATCCATCAACGATAAGGGAGGATCAACCCCACGCTATCTACAATTGGGGAGCGGCACCAGTTCGCGAACGGGCGCCAGATAGCGAACGGCGAGTCATGAGATGGGAGCTGACATCATATTTACTTGATGTCATACTTCATCCCTTGTACTGATTCACTGGTCTAGCCTTTTTCTACATTTTCCACAGGCTCGACATGGAATGATTGTCATAGGAACGGAATGAAAAATGCATATCTGTCGCCCCGTCCCGTGGAAAGGCCTGTCCCGTGGAAAGGCAGGGGTTTTTATCTGCTGTAGCTAAGAGCATCACCTTCTTCACGCATCAAACATTCGTCCACCCTGCCACCCTATAGGGTGATATGTGTGTACTTCATTGTAGTTTTTCCCCTAAATATTGTGATTTGAGAATTTCCCAGCTGAATTGAGCCAAAAATTGCATTTGAGAGAGTGTTCGCGAACTGGAACAGAATTTCGAGTCTGTGGTAGTTAGCGAACGGCCTGTTCGCAAACTGGGGCAGGCATTTCCGATTTGCGAACGTTCTGCGTTCAATGGAGTTCCATGTTCTCGATGCAAACTGGAGAAGCAAGCCAGAACCCAGATCATACT